>CM041777.1:332061213-332121964 GCA_023374045.1 Limonium bicolor | reverse complement strand
AGAAGTCCTAGTTAAATTGGTTAGGATTAGTAGACTAAGATTGGGTTATTAATTAATTAAGTGGTCCATTGTTTAGTAATAAGTTCAAGGGTCAACAATTGGTAGTAAGGGGAGGACGGGTGCAAATATCCATCCCGGGTTACACCTATCCAGTTTAGTTAATTAATTTTATTGCTTTCCTTTTATTTCTCCAATTACAACCAAAAACCCCAAAACCCCTAATTTACATTTATGCACTTTTTATATATCTTCTTGCAATTTAGTAAGCTTATAATTAACTAGATAGTTACAAAGTCCTTGAGGATACGATCTTGTTGTACTACAATGATTGGGTTCACTGCCCATAGTTAGCAAGATAGTTTAATCACTATTTTGTACAACACCAATCCGAAGTCATGGTCGTTGCCACTTCCAAGGGGTTGTAACCCAGTACGAACCCACATAGAATCTTACAAATGATCAGATAAGTCCTATCCATAGGCAACAATTTCAGAATCAACCAATGGTTCCTAGAACCCTCATTCTCTTTCCTTTCTAGTATTCTTAGGTCAAACTAGGTGGCGACACCCGTCGATTTCCACCTTCAAGGCATAAGTCCGTGTGGAGTCCATTAAGAGCGGGTGTAGTGCTCACTAGCATTGCCCTTAAGCTTTCTGGGAAAGACGGATGATAATGTAGGTATTTGAGGGATGTCGAGGTGACGCGTTTTCACCCTCCACATAGTGAAAATTTCTAGGATCTAGACTTTTAGTTAGACCGTTTAGATAGACCCCCCTTGTACTAAAAAAATCACCCTCACAGGTCCTTTATGCTTAGCATAAACATCTACTTTCCAAGGTATCCTGTCACCATTAGAATGTGAGCTACTAGTTGATTCTAAATCAATCTTCATTTTTTCCTTGTACCCAAATAACATAATTAGTACTTGTTTGTAATCTCAAACAATGATATTTAGTTGAAAACATTTTAATACCGCAAATTCAGTAGCTTCTGGCGTCACATATTCTCCTTGTTTGTTGAATCAAATTTCGATGTAAATTTTAGCACGAGAAGGTGTGCTCCACTTGATTCTACAACCTTTAGTACATTAATTGAAGCAAAATGTTAATTGATTATATATATATAATGAATGCAACTGATTCAATAATGTAATGGGAGACAAAATGCAAGCATTACCTTTTCATAGTTAAATCTAGCAAATGTCTTTGTTCCTCCTATGTGAGGATCCTTGCTCTTGCCTTTATTCACTTTGTTAAGCTCGCTAATATGCTACATAATAGAATGAAATAACCAAGGGATGACATGCTATATTTACAAAAAAAAAAAAACCTATCTTTTACCTTAGCTTCATCTGTAAGCAGTGATTGAGAAGTTATATAAATTGTATTTCATCAACCATGTCATCATCCAAAATTTTCTACTGATTGATCAAAAGTTTTGCTAGCATCGAAAAGCTTATTCTTCACAACATTTTCCCACAGCCTCCATTTATTATTCAAGTTAGCCAACACCCATCTCATGGTTTCCGCCATGCACGTGCAAAAGAAAATTTGTCCGAAAAAAAAATTATATGAGCACATATATGCTAAAACTTATGTCAAAAATCATAAATGAGTTTGATCTATTATACACAATGAATTGTATCATGTTGAGAAAACAAAGTGTAAGTCAGAGAAACAATTATAATAAGAGAAATAGAGTAAGTTTGCGGTTCATGATGGAGTGGGCAAAAAATGGTTGATATAGCAGCAGGACTACCGAGGGTTAAAGGAAGAGAAGGAACTTGGCGGCTGCATGTGGCTTGCATGCAATTGAGAGAAAAAAGGGTGTTGCAGAGTTGCTCAGGTCGAGTATATGTGCCGGTGCAGGAGATTTTCTTCACTTCCTCAAGGTAGTGGAAATCATTGCCTTCTGTTTCCAAGGTAGTGTAGAAGAAGTTGAGGAGGTCGTGGCCCACATTCCCTCTTGTCTTAGAGAGACAAAGGATCGCCGGTGTCACAGAGAGGAAAATAAATGCAAGTAGCGTACTCATCTTCGCTATGCTATGTTATGATGTTATCAAAAGAGGGTTAAACGAGAGACGCCACAAATCGTATTTTGTCTTATGTTTTCCATATCATGTTGTTTCAATCTTTTCAGGTCTTCTCTAGTGGAAATCTGATCATTCTAACCTTCAGTCATTTAAGCAAACATAAGGGATGGATGGTAACAAGATATGAATTCCACTTTAGAAATCCTCACCCTTTATCACAATGAGTAGAAAAGTTAAGTAGGCCTGCTGGTGGTTTCACAGGAAACCAGCACTAGATGATGAACGAGCAATCTACCAGGTGATGTGAAGAACAATCTATAACCAAATTAAATGTCACTGTTGCTGTTGAGGTAAACCTTTGAGGTTGCACAGTTTATTCTGTATTCACATATATAAATCCATAGTTGAACAATTTTGTTACCAAATCAACAATATAAGTAAAAGCAGTCTGCCAATAAACTGCAGCGAAACACAATAATGATTACGGAAATTAAATTACGACAAGGCTCGTATGGACAAGAATTCGCTAATATTATTAACCTACGGCAAGATGTAAATAGTTTCATCCCAAAGTATATTGCAACAAACTTTTGCTCGCCTTGTATTTGCAGATGGACATCACCGATTCCTCTCACACACACCAAGAAGTACATAAAACCGAACAAGCTTTTGATTTCGTTTCTTATTATGTACATACCCTTTACACCTTATGTCACACCCATATCTACAAATGTCTCTAGAATTAAACTGGAATTATGTAACCACCAGATGTATCCGACATGTTCGATAGCTCTAATGAAGCCAAGTGTCATAGAACATGGATTGAGATGATAAAACGAGCAAGGAAATTAAACAGACAAGTAGATAACAGAACAAATGGGAGTCAACCACTCCTTTGGTATCAAAACAGCACTATCATTTTCATTTGACTTTTGTTCATTTGAGACAAAGGAGTCCACAGCCCCCTGGTAGATGGGAATAAGAACTTTTCTCTTCATTTCTTTAGTTTGAAGTTGGCTTTGATATGACTTGTTTGATGGCCTCTGCATATGTTCTGTGCTGATAAGTGAGAGTTGATTCAAGCAAATCAAACAAAGATGTCTTTGGGTTCCAACCTACATGAGATGATTGGAAAAAACATGATACATATTAGAAATTAATGCAACCATAAAAATCTGTTGTATTAGATGAAATAAATGGTTATAAGACTACCAAGTTGTTTGTTGATAATGGTCATGTCTGGAATCCTCTTGTCACTATCATCATAACCTTCGCCATAGAATTCTTGGGAGCTGACATCGATTGTTGGGTTGTCCAATTGTGGCTCACTAGTCACCTTGGCATAAACCTAGAGAATACAATTCCAATAATTATTTGTGACATTCTAATCAATATTTCAAATATAACTGAAAATCATAGATAACATAGAAGGTAAAGACATGTTTTTCATATGTCTCACCTCAATCATCATCTCAGCAAGCTGTCGAACTGTGACCTCATTGTTTGGGTTTCCCACGTTAAATATCTGACCATTAGCCCTACTTGGGTTTTCCTGGCAAAAAGATAATATTCTATTTCAATTTCCAAGAAAAGACATACTAATTTCATAACCTTGAACTATAACAACAAGGGACATGGAAAGACAATGAATGGTAACTCACAATCATTAAGAGAACAGCCTCAATAGCATCCTTGATGTAGATAAAAGTTCTTTGGGATTCACCACCATCGACAAGCTTGAGGGGCTCACGACGAAGAAGATTCTATATATAGAAAACAAAAATAAACTAGAATCACAAGAATAGACTATTTAAAGATAATAGTACCAAATACTTGAATGTATGTAAAGCAAAACTCACATTACTAAAGCAAGCCAAAACCCGAGGAACACCTTCGCCATCAACACCAGGAATGAAATCCATTCTAGGGCCAATCCAGTTGAAAGGTCTGACTATGGAGAATTGAAGACCATTTTCAGCTCCCTCGGCTATGAAATGATCAAGATGAATAACGATTAACACCTTTGAATGACGCATAAGTTGTCTTAATAAAAAATCAATGAATTATTAGAAAGTTTACCATAAATAAGCCTCTCGATCAGCTGCTTAGCACATGCATATGACCACCTTTGTTTCTCAATGGGGCCAAAAATGCAAGGGGTAACATCTTCTTTGAGCATATAGAATTCAGGATCCTGTCATGGCATGCATATAATTGATGTTAGCAAGAATAAGAGTTTTATTATCGAAATATATATAAGTTCTTTCTTCAATAACAATAAATCAGTCATCAATCTTTTTCATTTCCAACTGCCTAAAACAATTAAAAATTGAGTTGATAATAGTCAGTCATTACCATCTATATATTAGGGTATCTCACCTGACGATAAGGATGATCTTTGGGGAGGAATGAACCAATTGTTTTGCCATAAATTTCACAAGTGGAGAAGTGGATGAGGCGTTTGTTGTTCTCTGTACAGTACTTCACCTGTTAAAGGTAGGTAAGACCTCAAGTCAGCATTGAAAATTCTATCATTGAAAGCTCTCTGTCTTATGAGTTTGAATACCATACCACTGGTAGAGCATCGTTGAAGTTGCTGTAGATAGTATCCAATGGACGAGTGTTGTAGTCAGCTGGAGTACAGATGGCCGCCAAATTTATGGTCTACAGTCAATGAAGTGATCGATCAGGAATCATGTCAGAACAATTGCATTAGAAAAGGGGAACAACATTAACACAACAATTGCCATAGAAGATGAAGAACTTACCAAGTCTGACATCTTAATGAGGCCTTCGAGCCTTGAATCATTCTTGATGTTAAGTCTATGGAATTGAATCCGGTCGGACCAAGGATGGTTGTCCGGTTCAAGCAAGTGCATAATTTTGTCGTTATAAACATCAACAGCCAACACCTTATGCTGTGTCTCAAACATGAGTTTCTCGCAGAGGTGAGAGCCAATGAATCCACCAGCACCAATCATGCAGATGGTCATCGGATTGATGAGGTTCCCGTCGAGGTCTACTCTCGTTGTGGAGGCCATTCTCTTACTCTCTACTTGAGCTGAGTGTTTCTTTCTCGGGAGTAGCAAGCAGAGTTTTTTGGGCTCTCTCTTCACTTGTGTTTGCTTTGAAGAAGATGGTTCGGTGATGGAGAGCTGCTCAGAGTTGGGGTATATATATATATACATTACGGTGGGTTAACCATTTTGATCGTGTCAGCGGAGAAGGAAGATGTCTTTGATTTGAGAGTCTAATTCCTCGTACAATTAAAAAAACAAAAACTTAGATCTTTCCTTCTTGTTTTAACAAAAAAGGTCTTCCCTTGTAATTGATTAAGCCACTACCGTGTTTATTTCCTCGGTATTTTATTAGACAATATAAATAGCGATTTAAAAAATAAAATAAAGTGTTAAAAATCATAATTGGTATCGCACATATTTGTAAAATGATTACTAAAATTAGTTGAATATTTCGTACATGTTCGATTGTTATGTGAGTGACAAAATTTTGAAAATAAAAGCTCAACAGATGAATACAATAATGTATTGAACTACTAGCAAGTCATGTGGTAATATCATAAGAGTCATAGAATTATTCGTCCAATTATCTTCTAGATAATGACGGTTTAACAATCCATCAGTTCAATCTAACTACTGAATCTTCTTCCTATACAAAAGACAACTGAATCTTGTAATAAGCAGCATTTTTTATGTAAACTTAAGTACTTTAATATTCAACCATTTTTATAGTTCAGAAATTAATTGAATTGTTGATTTATTTTTCAAAGCGGCCTCATGCAATGTGTGTTGACTTATTTTTATCTTTTAATCTAATGATCCGAAACTATAATTTCATTGTGCTCGGAAGCCCTTATTAATTTCACTAAAACTGAATAAGGTTTTCAAATAAAAAAACTCTTTTGAGTGGACCTACATGCCTCGTGTCTTGCTTGGCTAATGGCTTATTGTTGCAGTTGCTCACACAATCTCTCCATTTTGGGTACCTACATGCCTCGTGTACTTAGACGTCCATATTCTAGACAAAATAGCAAACAGATTGACTGGGTGGAAATCCAACTCACTATCCAGAGCAGGACGCTTGCTCTTGATCAAAACAGTGCTAGGAACTCTTCCGCTTATTCAAAATTTCCAAAAAAGTAGTGCAACCGATCAACAAACTCCAGCGGAACTTCTTATGGGGCAACGGTAACCGCAGAGGTCTGCCTCTTCTTTCATGGAGCTCTCTGACGAAAGCAAACATAACGGTGGTCTTGGGGTCATAGATATAGAACTAAAAAACGCGACATTACTCTTTAAATGGTGGTGGAAGATCCAGCAGGATGACGGTAAATTATGAAGAAATATAATCTTCTCCATCTATGAAGTTGACATCACCCTCCCTATCACAGACACAAAATGGCACCATTCCCGTCGAAAAGGGGTGTGGAAAACCATACTGTCAATTTCCTCATGGAATCCTTCACATGCACATGTCATGGAGACCGGTATTAAATGGGTTGTAAAAACGGGAGACGTACGAGATTCTGGCTTGATGTCTGGGTTGGAGTTCAACCCCTCCACCTCTGATTCCCCAGGCTATTTTCTGTTTCTGAACAGAAACATTCCTTCATACATGAAATGGGCTTCTAGGATGGATCAGCTTGGCATTGGTCTTTTATGTGGCGACGACAGATGTTCGTGTATGAAAGGGCTCAGGTAGATCAATTACTGGCAGTAATTGATAACTCTTTTGGATACGAACTGGAGGAAGATGATCGTCTAGGCTGGTTGCATGCCATTGACAATTCTTACACGTCCAAATCTTTCTACAAGGCTGCTCTCGACCTGAAGCATCAAGATCGCACCGCCTAGTGTAGGGCTTATTGGCAAAAACTCGCACCGCCTAGGATTGAATTGACGGTCTGGTTCTTTCTTCATGGACGATTGCAGACCAAGGACCTCCTCTTCGTTAGGGACATGATCCCCCTGCGACAATTACGTTGCTCTTTCTGTCGAACAACAGTTGAGACTACAGACCATCTTTTCATCCATTGCATTGCAACCAGGAAAATTTGGACTATAATACTCGACTGGTGGGGTGTAGTGTTCACTTTTCCTCAAGCCGGTATAGCCCTCTTCCATACATGGCAAGGTTTCACTGGATCCCGACGAAAAAGACTGCTCTGGTCCTCCTCTCTGCTTCACACTATTAATACGATTTGGAATGTCCGAAATAAAACAATTTTTGATGGAGCCACACCGGATTGGACTATGGCCGCGGATAGTATCAAACGAGCTAGCTTGGAGTGGTCTCGAGAAGAGACCTTTCTTCCCTCTCATGTCATTTTGTCCTCTAGAAAACTGTTTACTTTGTTGTATAGCTGAATGTTATTTATTGTTTCTGCTACGATCTTGGCAAGAAGGGCTTCTTAGCCATAGTATTGCCTCTTTTTGTAACTGGTCTATACCAACAAATTATCAAAAAAAAAATAGTGTTCATTGCATTGCACCTTTAGTCTGGCTGTCAATTATATTGCCTTCTGAGATAAAGCCTAATGGCTAACTGCAAATGCTTTTTGGGCCACACAACTCCAGTGGGTAGGGAGGTTGAATCATGTAGGGCGATGCATTCACTGAGTATTCCACCCCACGATGCTACCACTCTTCCCACATATTGGAAATTAGAGACACCTAAATGTGGGGGAATAATTTTCAAAGATACGACCCATCCTCTGCTGATGAGTGGAGAGACTGGATTGCTGCCTTGACAGGGAGAATTTTCGACTTAATGGGAAGGACTCACCTCTATCACTATGGTTGCCTAAAATAGCCGAGAGTAATTCTTTGAAAATTAACTTAAGTCTTGGGGAAAATTTTCGTAAAAATACCAATCTCATAAAAAAATTACATGCGGTGGTTTTTTTTACAAAAAATTACACGGATGTGTCAAACCAGTGTAAAGAAGCAGCCCCGGGGTCAGGGCAGCTTGCCAGAAACTGTCCGGGAGCAGAGCTACTTCTACATTTTTCTACTTGAAACCGCCCTGGGCCCGGCGCGGCTTCAGGCAAAATTCCTGAAAGCAACCTTAAAGTCGGGGCGGTTTCTTTGAAATAAGTCAGCATAGTGTTTTATTTCAAATCTCTGATCCATATTGGACACTTTATGACTTAGACAATTGTCTTGTAGTGGGCAGGAGTAATATCTCTGACACACCACCCACCAATTAATATCAGTCATTCCATTTTGAAATGAGTCTATAGAGTGCTTTACTTCAAATCTTTGACCCTTGTGGCGGTGCCAATGTTCTTCATTATATATAGAAGTGGTTGTGGCAAACTTCAATTGCACAACTTCTCAGCATTCAGCTCCCCCTCTCTCTCTCTCTCTCTCTCTGATCTACCACTCTATTAAATATACCATACTATGAACTTTGTTTCTCATCTATATTCCACATTATCAAGCTCATACAACTGCCTGATTTCTTTGAAACAGTCCACAAACAAATAGCGTATCCTTGTCTAATTTTCATTAATGTTGAGCTTTCCTACAATCCACATGGAAGCCTCTACTTCTCTTGGAGCTAAGAGACTAAGACCTTCCATCTTCTGGTTACTGATAATTTCACCTTCGAAATGCTGAAGCAATCTGACACAGAGGCCATTCGTCAACTAGATTGAAGGTACGATGTCACAAGGATGACTTATCAAAATTTGTTTTCAAGAAACCCAATGGTGTACTCTACACTTCAGTTGAACACTGATGGAGATATTCAAGCAATGATTGACAACTACAAGTGTAGTTTGGGCCTCTCCTAGAGCATGGAGAATCATATGGAGATGGATGGCAATGATGATAAAGGCGATGACCTGTACGAGCCCGGGGACGATGATAATCTATCATCGCATGATGAAGTCGAACTAATACCGGAAGAATTTCTCCATCAACAAGATGTTAATGAAGGCACTAGTCAAGAAGCCCCGGATGAGCCGTTCTATCATCACGTGGATTGGAATTCCATTAACGCATTGAGTATTGATGTTAAACGACGAGGTGTTCCACATTGGCAGTCTGGAGGAAATTTTGAAGTCCACCAAGAGTTCGATGACAAGGAGAGTCCAGTTAGTGTTGTTAAAGACTTTCACATTCGAAATAATCTTGATTTTCATGTTGTAAAAAGCTCAAGTATAGCGTATGCTATCCAATGTACAAGTGGGGAAGAATGAAGGTTTTACATAAGGGGAGTGTTATTCACCGGTGAGACAGAATGGAAGATAACGAGACTGAGGCCACACTGCTGCACTCCTCAAACCGCTAGACAAGATCACCGACAAATGAATTATCATTTCATTGCGGAGGCCATTCTTCCCCATATCATCCGTAATCCAGGCATGAGTGTTCTAAATGTAATAGAATAAGTTTGTGGTCAGTATAGTAGGACCCTTTCATACCGGAAAGCTTGGCTGGTGAGGTGCGAAGCAATAGAAAAGATGTACGGAGATTGGGTTGAATCATATGCCCAACTGCCAAGGTTGTTCATGGCAATAAAACTTAAAATACCATGTTCATTTGTTAAACTGAAATCAGTTCCAGGTTATGAAGATGACACTCAAACAACCCAAGTCAAATTCTTCCAATGATGCTTCTGTGTGTTTGGGCCATGCATCTCAGTGTTCAAGCACTTCAAACCCATGCTGCAAATAGATGGTACTGATCTATATGGTAAGTTCACATGTAAGCTTTTGATAGCGGCAGTACAAGATGGAAACAACAAAATTATACCTGTTGCATTTGCTATAGTTGAGTCTAAAGATTTGGCTTCTTGGAAGTACTTCCTCGACAAGGGCAGGTTGCATGTCATCGGTCAAAGGACCGATGTGTCAATAATTATAGATCGTGCACCAGCTATAATAAGCATCATGGAGTCAGACGATTTATGGAGACCCCTAATAACTCACCATTTCTACTACATAAGACATATTACATCGAATGTTAACTCAAAGTTCCACAACAAAAATTTGAAAAAGTATCAGATCAACACAGGTATCCTAATTTATCAATTAATGTACTTTACTAATTAAATTGAGTATTTTCAATGTTTAACATTGACTTATTATCATGTATTTAGCGTATAAATTTAGAAGGCATCATGTCCAGAGAAGATATAATCACCTTCTACCCCAGAATACCGACATCGAGTGATTCTTCAATGACCTACCATTTGAGATGTGGTCCGGGGCATATGATGAAGGAAGGAGGCAGGGGCACATGAAAATAAACCTGTTCGAGTGAAAAAATGGAGTGCTAAAGAGTGTCCAAACTCTACCGATCACCGCCATTGTTAACAGCACATTGTACCAGTTGGTAACTTATTTTAACAACAACCTTGACACATACTACGACCAACAAAAAGCGGGTTCAACATTGTATATAGATCTTGCAACTTCCAAGATAGAAGAAAACCACAGACTGTCTAATAGTCACAATGTAACCTGCTATAACGAGCTCGACCCAGTGTATGAGGTCAAAGATTTTGGGTCAGTCGCTATGAGGAGAAAATGAGGGAGTACAAGGTTGACTTTGATGATATGAGCTGTGATTACGTGGAGTGGCAAGCGTTTAAATGCCCATGCTTTCATGTGATGGCTGTTTGTTACAGAACCAGCATATTGTGGGAAAATTACGTGCACCCGGTGTACAAGCTGGAAACAATGGTCGAGGCATATGGTGGTGACCCTTTTACACCACTAGGTAATGAACAAAGCTGGCCAGCATATACAGGGGCTTAGGCGGTACCACAACCAGATGCTATTCGGACTGTCAGGAGAAGACCAAGGTATTCTAGGATTCAAAATGAAATGGATGACAACGAAACGACTACAAAACGTAGATGTTGTTGACATTGTTTAGAAATGGGTCATAACAAGAGGAACTGTCCTAACAGAGGGTATAATTGATTGTGGTTTTCAGATGTCATATGATTAACCATGCTCCTGCATAGACTGGTAGTGCCTTTAGCAAGCACAAAAAAATGTATGTTCTTCTATGTATACATATCAATGAAGTGTGTTTTATGTTGAGCGTATAATAAATGTGCACTTTTATTTTAACAATTACATACAATCTATACAATGTTTGGGCTACATCGGCTATAGCAAAGACACAGGAAGAAAGTATGGGTATTTGACTGTCGTTTTAAAAAATTTTGTTTGTTTTGAAGACAATTTAATTATCGGGCATGCTCACTAGAAATTGGAAAAAACGCTAGCTCAAGTGAGCAACCCAATGAAGTCATCTTGGTCCTGTAAGAAGATGTAATGGCTGCAAATGCATCATAGGACATTAATATTAGTACAAAAGTGGTTAATAACATAAAATATTACATTACCCGAAAAATTGAAAACCGAGAAAATGCCAACTCTAGTGCCATTTATATGGACTCATGTGTGTCCCATATGGTCCTAAAACTCTAAAGAAATGACTTAGGTCCAAAGTATAACTGTTCAACTATAATCGTACAAAATTTGATCAAGTTTGGGAACCGTAAAAGCATCGCACGAATGGTTCAGAAATTGGAAAAAAAATTTCTTCCTGGACAGGAATGCAAAGAAACCGTCTCAGGTCTAGGCATGCTTCCAGAAGCCGCACCAACCTTGTGGTTGTTTTCGGCAATTTTGCCTGAAGCCGCCCAGGCCCCAGGGCGGTTTCAAGCAGAAAAATGTAGCGCCCGGGGCGGTTTCTGGCAAGCTGCCCCGACCCCGGGGCTGCTTCTTTACACTGGTTTGGTACATTAGCGTAATTTTTTGCAAAAAAGACCACCGCATGTAATTTTTTTATGAGATCGGTATTTTTATGAAAATTTTCCTAAGTCTTAGACATTGCACCTTAAATCGTGCAGGGCGCTGATTTGTATCCCTCTGGTGGTGCCGCTATATCCACCACGGTGTGCTCCTTTGCATCTGGTGGTGTCACTCAGAACTTGACCTCACAATTTGGGTCGATGGGTCGGGTTGATATCAACCCTAACCCAACCCATTTAAAATGCCATCAACCCAACCCAACCCAAAAATGGAAGGGTCAGAAAATCATGACCCTAATCCAACCCGCATAAAATCCTTCAACCCTAACCCAACCCACCCAACCCATTTTTTAAGCATACAATAATTTAGATGGATTAGGAGTAGAAATTAATAAAAAAAATCTAAAAACATCCAGTGCTAGCTAGCACACTAATTGGGATGAAACAAAATGCAGATAAGTAATCTTGCTTGATCGACCCAACTTTAAAAAAGTTTCATGTTATGCAAAGAATCTGAAGTACTGCACCAATTTCCCATGAATAGAATAACTCGTACTTTTTCCAAAAGTTTTTTTATCAATCTAAGCCTAAAGCTCTACCACTGTTGGGGAGGAATCATATCTAGATATGCACATGATTCTAGTGCCCTTAATAAAAAGGGGAACAAAAATGAAAATCTTCATTATGCATTATAGAAATATACTAAAGACAAATCTTTTAAAGTTAGAAATAATTTATAAACTGAGAGCTCAAAGCCTTAAACTGTGACAGATAGTTTCATAATAATTACACCTGTTTAAAGTGAGTGCTCATGCTTGAGAAAAATATAATCGCAATCACTTCATCATTACCAATAGTTGAGGAACTTTTATGTAGCACGCTATCCGCACTGATAGCTTCAAAATTCACTAAGAGGTTTGTAATCAAGATCTTACTTACAAAAATATGTATCACCTTCTTCACCCTTCTAGATAATCTAAACATACTTATGTTCTCAAGAACGTAATGATATTGAGAATAAGAAAACAAACCTTGGACCCTTTGTTTGATATGCAATTGGTTAGGACGTCTGTTTAGTGAAGATTGTGTAATTATTAAAGGTTGGATAGTCCAACTACACTTGGGCTTAAGGCTCAGGTATAGTTTGATATGAAAAAATAAATATATGTGAATAAATATTTTTATTTTTTATTATTAACAAATATTTTATGGGTTTCGGGTTGGGTCATTGGTTAAGATCTATACCCTAACCTAACCCATAAAATTAGCTTATTACCCCAACCCAACCCATAAAATATATGGGTCAATAATCAAGACCCTAACCTGTAAAAGTATGGGTTGGGTTTGGGTTGGATCAAAATTGCCATGTCTACTCAGAACGGGTTAGCTCACTGGTGGGGAAAAGACCTAAAATTATGTCTCATTCATTGCAGCCAAAATCAAAACTGAAATACCCCGGGTTTAAAAACAGCGATTAATCAGGCTAACTAAATATTTAAGAGCTAAATTAGGCCTAAATAAGTACGTGAGAATGATTCCTGGAGAAAACAGATCCGAAAAACGAGTTTAAAATCCAAACGATCTTTAAAACGCGTTTTTCGAGAAACCGGGAAAAACGTGATTTTAAACGGGTTTAATAAACTCATAATAATTATAGTTGATTAATTATTTATAAATAGACCATAGTGAGGGTCTAGAGCAATTAAAATTAACTAAACGAGAAAAATTCCGGAAAACGGGTCCCGGGAGTGAATAGTGTAAAAACCGGGAAGTCGTGGGGTACTAATGTAATAAGTAGAAAATTAAACCCACTCTTGTAATATATATGGTCGGTTGCTTAAATTATAAGGGGGCAGGTTTTTACCTCCTTATCAGCCCCTCTCTTACTTCCTAATACACTATGTGACAAGAAAAATAAAGCAAACAAGTACAAATAGTAAAAAGAGAAGTTATACTCTCTCACCTCCTTTCTCCTTGCCAGTCACGATTTTCCCCCTCTCTGTACTATCTTCTTCTTCCTCTGCACCCATTGCCGATTTGAGAAGGGAAGCAAACAGCACCATCTCCTTTCTCCCTTAGCTTGCTCAATCTACACCAAATCATACGAAAACACCACCGTTGGATTCCTCTTGTTCAGGGCAACATTTTCCACCCTTCAAAAGCTTAAAACCTCCATTTTCATCGCCATGGCAGTAGGTTATTTTGAAGCTTGAAGAGGTGTTTTTGACTCTCCTTCATCTCCTTAATACCTAAGGTAAATATAAACTCAAGTCTTCCACCTTTCTATCTATTTCTTGCAAAATCAAAAAAATGCCCACGTTGAACTTGGCTTTATTTTCCAGCCGGTTTTGGACTTCAACAGAGGGGGTGAGATTTTTCTAGTTTTGCTGTCCAAAGATTTCGCTCAAGAGAGTAAGGTAATTTCTTAGTGTTAAAGCCCTAAAACTAACTCTTGAAATATTAGCTCTTGTGAGGAACGTGTGAATTAAACTAGCTTGTTATGTGTGTTTTGGGGATATGATTGTAGATAGCAATCTATACCCTCTGTTTGGTGTGGAAACAAGAAGAGAAAGAGAGAACAAGAGAAGGAGGAAGAAGAGAAAAGAAAACTGAAACTAACAAGGTAAAGAGCTTACCTTGAGTTGGTTTTGTTCTCTTGTAAAACAGATTTTTAACGTTGAGTTAAAGTCTTTGTTTTAGTGTAGTAATGATACTACAATTTGAATGATAATGGAGCTGTTTTAATGTGCTTATGTGTGGGAAATAAACCTTGAGGCTAAACTGATATATATGTGATAACAGTGAGGAATTTAGTGTGTTGTAGCAGTGATTTTAATGCTTGTTCAAATAGGGAGGAAAAAACTGATTTCTATGAGCTATTTAGAGTGTGGTGAATGCTTAGGAAAGTAGGCAAACCGTGTCAAAATTTACCTAGGAGTGTATGGGCTTAAGTGTGTTAATGTATGGGGTTTGAATGGTAAGAAAGAAGGAATTGGAAAACTGCAACAGAAACAAGAACAAGGAATCTGTAATAGAAGGAAAAATTACAGTGAAATGGGTTATGTGAACAGATGAATGTATAGAGTGGATTAGGTTAGTTTATAGTGCTTAATCAAAGTCAAAACATGCTAGAATATATGTAGGAAGATTGGGGAAGAAGTTGGTATAAGTTTGGAGTTGAAACATAACCAAAAACATACATAAATCTCATTTCTGCAAGTGGTTCGGGTCTGTAAACAAGTCCAGAAACCCGGACCAGGCCTAAAACACGACAGAATATTGTAACAGAGGAGTGGTCCGGGTTTACAAACCAGGACACTAACCTGGACCACCCCTAAAACTCACCCGAGAGATTTCTGAATTAAGGGTCCGGGTTTGTAAACTAGTATACATACCCGGACCAGTCATAATTTGCACCCGAGAGTGACCAGAGCATTTGGTCCGGGTTTGTAGACCCGGACACAAACCCGGACCACCCAATTTCTTCACAGAATTTTTTTTAAAGCTATTTTAACGTAGGTATTTGATGGGTAATGATGTTATAAGATAATTAAGACATGATTAATGACGTTTAATGGTCATTAAGGCTATAAACAAGCTTAGGAAATAATTTTAAGTAAGTGACATAAAAAAGGTACTTGAGTAACATGGAGTTAGTAAGTATAAACTGGGAAATTTTAGGAGAGTAATAAGTAACGTTAATTGAGTATAATTAACCACCCAACTGTATGTATGTGATAGGATTCGATTAGTCGGACTCCGAGAGAGAGTTGGCAAACAAACAACGACAGTGAATGGTATGGTTTTCTCATGCCCTGTATTCTAACCCGGTTACCCTAGCTGTGTGTTTTTTGTTTACTTGCAACCACCTAATCAAGATAAAATGCATGAATATGGTTTATTGTATTTCCTTATATCATGTGTTTATCTTGCACCTGGTTGAAGTATGTCTTGTGAGACAAGTTTGTATAATTCATGAAATGTTTGAATGAAGATAAATGTTGTGTGTTGAGAAGTTCTCTCTAACACACTAACCTTCTGACTTACCTAACCTAAGAATGGGTAACTGTTATTGAGAGGAGACCAATATCGCTTCGGCCACTCCTGATAATGAGGAAGCAAGAGATTGCTTACCGAGTTCTGGCCTAACCTTCCCACCATGGTTCCGAACCGTATGGTCGCAGCCCGGGAAAGTAAGCCAAACCTAAAACCCGGTGGTGAGATGTGGTGAGCATGCCTCATCTCTGCCCGGAGGTCACCCGACCTAACTGTGACTTGTTTCAAGAGTTAAATAATGGTAAAGTGTGGATCATGCCTTGTGCGAGACAATTGATCATTAGCTAAGAATTAAGAACATCCGTCTAAACTGGATGGGAAATAGGCTAACATGTGAAGAGGCTAGAACTTGAGGAGAGAATCTCAAGGCCTCCATGACTAATGTGTGGACTCCTTGTGTTGTTTCCATTATATTGATGTGCTCTATGTGTGGGTATTGTTGCTACATGGTTATATTGTTGTTTGTACTTGCATGCTTAATCAGTTGTTAATGAACTCCATGTATACGACCAAGTGGTCGGCGTACCCCCGTTAGCACGCGGGGTATGCGATTACCATATGCAGCTTTAGCTGAGCCCCTTGGGGGCGATGTTTTTCTAATCTTACAGGTACCCGAGATGATTGATTGTCGAGATGGAACGGGGTGACATACTTTTGGTAGTTATGGTAGATAGTGGTGTACCGAGTTGTACACGGGCTTGTAGCCCTAGGGTAGTCGGTGTACCATGTGGTACACCCGTTATATTTTGAGAGTAGATACTTGGAAAGGCGAGGGGAATGTTAAACTCGTATTCTTTTGTGAGACTTGAGAGATCATGTTGTAATGTATACTCTTAGTACTCGGTAATCAAGCATTGTAAATTATGTTGATATAAGTATGGTATTTCTATTTATCAGACCGGGATTGTATTCAGTTAGGACTGTTAGCTATGGAAGGCTTACGGTATTGTATCACCCTCCGTAGTCGAGAGTAATTCCACTACGATTAGCCATGTTAATGAGATGATTAGATCGTGATTAGGGTATTAGCAGTTGGGGTATTACAAAAATGGTATCAGAGCGCCTCGCTCAGATAGAAAGAAATACCGAGTGTAGTGATTACCGAGTTAGAATTTCAACCTGTTTAGCAACGGAGAAGTAGAAACCTACCCTTGAGGGACCGTTAATATTAACGGAGATCCTTAAACATCTGTAATGACGATACAATTGCTTAAGTTTAAGACCATTTGGTGACACCACTTGATGTAACTATTACTTGTTCAGATGTCAGGAAGAGGCCGTGGTAGAGGCCGGGGCCGTAGGGAGACTGCTGAGGAGCCGGGCACGCAGACGATAGCTGAGATCATCGCGGCCATGGTAGCTCAGATGCTACCACAAGTTATTGCGGCTGTACAACAGACACAACAGAACCAGCAGACACAGGCTGAACCGCCCCCACCCCCACCACCCAGAGAAACAAATTGTGTGAAGGCCATAGCCGAACTTCGACCTGCATGCTTCTAGGGTGAAAGCGACCCAGCTAAGCTCGAGGCTTACATCTCTGAGATGGAGACGGCCTTCGAGACCCTCGAGACTCCTGCTAGAGTGAGGGTGAGAATAGCTGCCTACTATTTGAAGGGTGCCGCTATGGACTGGTGGAAGCTAGTCAAGGGCGAGCACGTCGCTGACCCTGCTTTCGATTGGAACGCCTTCACTGCCCTCCTCCTTCGATCTAAGTATCCTGAACATGTAAAGACGAAGAAGCGGCTGGAGCTTGATGCTTTGAGAATGACGGAGAAGATGACCGTCGATGAGTACGATACCACCTTTACTTCTCTCCTCCAACTGCTACCGACCTTGGGTATACCGGCCAGGTCTTGGTCGATCGCTTCTATGGCGGCCTGAGCCATCGCCTCCGGTATGGCATGGGGTTTACGCGGTTTACCTCTCTTCAGGTAAATGTCGATTTGACACCCTTATGTCGTAGTCAATGTAAATCATGCCTTATTATGTGAAAATCCCATCTAATATCCTAAAATCAGGAGTGTTACCATGCCGCATCAAGAGTTGAGATTACCGTTCAGTGAAGGGACGAGGAGAATGCGCAGAAGTGCAAGGTAAGCAACAAGGTACTGGCTCTGGTGAGCAGACCCAAGGAAAAGGCTGGGGAAAGTAGAAGGGGAAGTACTCCCACCCGACCCAAACCCAAAAGGCTACCGCCGAGAGAGCGGTGCCTATGCTGAGAAGGGCAAGAACTGAGCCTCTGCAGCTTGGCTATACCGCGTCGGTAGCGGCTAAGCCACTGAGATCTCACCCACCTAAGGGTAAGACTCCCGTTAATCCGCAAATGTTTGCAAATAAACTTAGAATACCGAATCTTGCTAACTCTCAATGCTTAGGTTCTAGATCTGGCTCAGGCAAGGGCAACTCTGACGGTCGTGCCTTCAGTTGCAAGTATTGAAAGAATGACCACCCCGGCACAGATTGCCAGGGAAGAGAGGTCAGATGCTTTAGCTGCCGCAAGATGGGACACCGTGCGTATGAGTGCGCAGCCAAGAAGGGCAACGCCTAGGAGTTCAAGCAGAGAGAGGGCAAAGAGATAGCAACTAGTGATGGTCAAAACCAATATGGCCAGCAGGGGCAGGGGCCTAGAGGTGCTCAGAAGGGTGCACCGTAGAGGCAGTCCGCCCTGCATATCATAGACCGATCAGAGGGAACTGGTCCGACGACCAGTTTAGGTACTTTCACATACCTTTAATCCTTTAGAGCATGTCTATTGTTTAAATTACTTGCGTGAGTGATCAACACAGAATTATAGTATACCTAAAATATTAATTGACTAGTAAAGACTAGAACTCATAAAAATGGAACTCACCACTTAAGAACCTTCAATATCTATTTCCCAATACCGACAAAACCAAACTTCGAAGAGTCCGACATCACCACACACCACTACGACATCGAACAGTGTCAGGTTATTCGTCCAGGTATGATATTATTAAAAGGATACCTGACACCCAAAGAAAAAGTCTCCATCATCCGACGACGCAATGAACTAGGAGCAAGACCAAGAGGATTTTACACACCGAAATACCCCGCCGGAGCGAGAATGAGACTAAAAATGATGTGCATGGGGAAGGATTAGAATCCTTACACCCGCACCTACCAAGAGCCACGAGCAGAGGACAAAGCAACACCACCGAAAATACTTGGAAAATTCCTAACAGTTGTTACACAAGCCGTAGAAATTGCGTAACAGCTTGAAGCTGACCCTGTACCTACATTGGAGGCAAACATTTGTATCGTTAACTTCTATCAAGAAGGAGGACAACTTGGTTCACACCACGATAAGGACGAGATAGCGGAAACCCCTGAACAAGGAGTGCCCGTAGTGTCTTGGTCCATCGGGGACAACGCCGAATTCTTGTATGGCGAGCAGAAGTGTGCGAACCGTGTGAATAAGCTTATCCTCAGGTCAGGTGATGTCTTGATCATAGGTGGTGAGTTGAGAATGCTGTATCATGGGATCAAGAGGATCAAGTTGAATACGGCACCATCGACTGTGATCAATGCCACGCACATGAAGCCAGGACGCCTGAACCTCACCTTTAGGAAGTATTAGTCATGAAATCCATGTAATACTTAGTAATGTTGTAATAGAAACATCATGTGTAACCTGAATGATTTTATAAATAAAGCAGTGCTATTTATCAAGCGTACCACTTGCAAGTTACTTTCGAACTCATAAAGCTTATGAATGTTTAGGTTGTGGACTCGGTACGGAAGGTAACCTGAGTATACTTACTGAGGCACAGGCCGATAAGAGCGGAACGATCCTCACGAGTACCTTTCGGTGAACGGCATAGAAGCCTCCGTATTGTTCGACTCCGGCACCTCTCACATCTTTGTCTTGCCGTCATTCACGAGAAGGTTGGGGCTAGACGTGGTAGAGCTTCCCGATTTCATGGTTACTCTCCCGTCGAAGGAGCGGGTACGTTGTACAAAGTACTACCGAGAGGCCACTATCCAAATCAAGGGAGAGCAGTTCCCTATTTCCTTCATCAAATTCAGCGGCCTAGGCTTTGACTTGATAGTTGGGATGAACTGGTTGGAGCGGCATAAGGGGCGAATCCTTTGCGCCGAGCACAGATTGCTGCTCAGGAGTCCATCTGGGGTCACAGTATCGTATCGCTAGAGGCCAAGAGAGCCTTCGACCAGAGTCATCACTGCCATCCCATTCCTTTGCTATGTGCAAAACCTTGAGAGAGACCTTAAATTCAGCACCGATATCCCGGTAGTGTCAGAGTTTCCGGATGTGTTTCTGAAGGAGCTCCCCGGCTTGCCACCTCAGAGAGAGGTTGAGTTTGAAATTGAACTCCTTCCTGGTACTGGACCTATCGCTAGAGCACCGTACCGATTAGCACCGGCAGAGATGGCCGAGTTGAGTGTGCAGCTTCGAGATCTGCTTGACAAAGGGTTCATACGCCCGAGCGTATCACCCTGGGGAGCACCGGTCCTCTTTGTGAAGAAGAAGGACGGTAGCTGAAAATACATCATCTGGTTCCTCTAATCTCACGAACTAATAGAACACCGGGACGTATAGTGGTTCGGCCATAATCCAGCCTACGTCCACTTATTGACAATATCTTTATTACTTCCTTTGTTATTACAACTTTAGAGAGTCTTCTAGTGTTTTCTCTCTCTTCTAATCTTGTGTCCCCTTACAAATGAGCCCCCTATCTCTATTTATAGACTTTCTAGGGTGAAGTCTATCTCTTGATCCTTGTACATGTGGCATTACTTTATTAGAGTAACCTTCTTAATTTTGGCACTTCTCTCTTTGTAAAGCCTTCCGGTCCCATAGTGTAGGATGCGGGATCCGGTCATAGAGTGCGGGCCGGAATACGGAACCCGATCATGGAGTGCGGGGCCGGAATATAGGACCTGGTCATGCGGCCTAGGACCCGGATTGGTGCTTGGTGCCCAAATTAGAGCCTGAACAGGGTCCTGAAGGAGGCTCATGGTCTGGGTCGGGGTCTAAGGTGTGGAGCGCTTTGACCTTTTGTCTTCGTCACATTCTTGCCCTTCTCATCAGTCCCACAAGTTCTACTTTTTGGCACTTTAAAAAGTGGAACTTATAAAAAGAGAGATAGAAATTTACATTTTTTTCTTTCTCCTAGTCCCACAAGTTCTTTTTCTTAGCTTTTACAAAGAAACATGAACTTACAAAAAATCGGTACAATTAGTACAATCAAAAGTCCCACAAGTGTCTTTCTTCTGAATCTGACAAACTGGAAATTCTGGGACATAAATCTTTGAAATAATATATCTTGATGGATGGATCCCGTAATATCTTGATGGATGGATCCCCTGATGTCCTGATATGTAATATTTAAGAAGGCCAGAAATCCAGAAGTCCATAATAAGATCTCCATAAAGAAGACCAATGGTTCTTTTAATAAGAAACATTCCCTTTTTGAAAGGGTGAAATAATATGATGATTAAATCTTTGCTTATATTAGCCAAAGGATGATAATTCCCTTAAAGGGAGAACAAAGATAATATATTTTCCCAACTTTGCTTATGCTAGCCAAAGGATGGTACTTGTGATTCAAGTATGGTGCGGCGTCCCACACCTAACAATGCACCCATTACAGGCGACCAGAGCTCCTGATGGGGCCAGAGATGGGTTTTTTTTTTGTTGGCTCGATGGCCGGGTTTCATTTCAACCCAAAGTGTTACTTTTCAAGGCACAAGTGCCTGCGGCTCGTTGGCCGGTGCTTTCTTTTACTTTCAAGGCATGATAGCCTGCGGCTCGTTGGCCGGTGCTTTCTTTTACTTTCAAGGCATGATAGCCTGCGGCTCGTTGGCCGGTGCTTTCTTTTACTTTCAAGGCATGATAGCCTGCGGCTCGTTGGCCGGTGCTTTCTTTTACTTTCAAGGCATGATAGCCTGTGGCTCGTTGGCCGGTGCTTTCTTTTACTTTCAAGGCATGATAGCCTGCGGCTCGTTGGCCCTCTTTTCGAACTTTCTTCGGATACTCCAGGGGTGATCAGCCCCGGGTAAGAGTTCCTGCACTTTCTTGAGAATCTAGTTAGTATTTTTAAAGATTATGAATTCATAAGTACAGCCAATCAGCTATGTATGTTTAAAGCGTATGCCACCTTTCTAGATAAGCAACCGGTTTTTGAATCCGGCCTTTTACTGGTTGAGGCCCGGTCACGGGTAGACCATTATCCGTTTTGCCCCACTTCTGTTGCTAACTTCATGTGACCTCTCGTGTTGTCCCCTTGACTAGAACTGAGACTGCGTCTAGGCCTGCTTTGAGAATGCTGCCCGGTCTTTAAACTGGGAGGTTGCCCGGATGTGAAAGCAGAAACCTCTACAGTAATTTGCGGCCAGTTCTGAGGATCAAATTCCTTTGAATTTGTCCCTCAACATACTCGACCGTACAGGGACAGAGTAACCCTTTTTAGCCACAAATCTTAGAAAAAACTCTTCAAGCGAGGCCGGTCGATATTCCTCCAATATTTTTCACCCTGGTCTTGCGATGGACCAGACTCTTTGAACTGCGCCGCCTACGCCTATGAGAATTCGACGATTACACAAGTTTCGTTTGGACGCTGCCCTTTACTATTTTCTGACTGCCGCTTCCAGACCTTTGAAATGGCTTTCTCTGAAACCTTCGTTGTTCCGGCGGTAGTTGAAGCGAGGATCCTCTGGATGATTTCAACATAATTGGAGGAAGAGATACACCTGGGCCTGGTCGTATCGGCTTGTGTCTGCAGTTGCGCTGAGATGTTGCCCTGAGACGTTTTCCGGGCTTGGACTTTTGAGAGAATGCTATTTTTAATATCTACCTCATTCTGCTCATAGAATTCTTTCTAATTGCTGCTGAAGGAAATTGCTCCTTTGTTGACCTGATACGGGTTCACCTTTTCTTGAATGTGCCATCCTTTCTTATTGACTAATTTAGAACTCCGGTCATTGAGTATGTATTCCGGCTTTTTCGGTTTTCTGTCTCATATGCTGCTCTGCAACTCTAGAGTGCGTCCCTTGCGGAAATTGAGAGCCTTGCTTGTTTCTGGAGCTTGAGTTTATACTTAAGTGTGCTTCGTAATTTTGCTTGCTTTTGGACGCTTTAATGAGCTACCATAACAGCTGAGATCAATTTGATTTTAGATAATCAGAACAAATCTGATAACTGCATAATCTAGTAGAAGAATACTTTTCTGAATGGTAGTTTCCAAAGCAGATGAGGTTTTCTCATAAAATTGCCCCAGTAAGCGAAGAACGTATTAGAGTAGGTACTTTAAACAGAGCCAGAATCCTGAACCAGAATATTAGAGTAGGTACTTTAAACAGAGCCAGAATCCTGAACCAGAAGTATGACAAGGTAGAACAAAAAGTAGGCACTTGAGTAGAAGAAGATTTAGTAATTTGGAGAGCTTAAGGTGCAGCAAAATATTGCACTAGAAATGTGGCATTTATCAGCAACAAAATAGTTGAGAAAAGAGCATGAAGTATCAGTCAAGGCAAATTCTGTGGTAGTTTAAAGCAGTAGAACAGCTTATAGTTAAATCATTATGAAGCATAGCAGAGTTAAATCGTTATGGAGCAGTTCTTAGACAAATGAAGAATATCATTACCCTTATCCAAGAAAATAATTGAAGAAGATAAAGTATGTGATCTCATCATACTTGTTTGATAACCATTTTCAGATTTCTAAGTAGAGAGATGAGCAGTAACTAGACTGGTCAAGGAATTCTGGGCAGAAACTAAGAATATAGCAAACTATGAACCAAGTAGACGCAGAGAAATGCTCTTATTAGAATGGGGTATTTAACAACAGCAAAACTGATGAAAAGGAAAGTATATAGAAAGCTAGTATTGTTGTGCAACAGTCTAGCAATTGCAGCGGCAGCAGAATCTATAGTAGCATTTTTCCTTTAGTAAGACTGGTAACAAATGAAGTATATACCAAATGTTGCTGGAAGGCTTTCAAAAAACAACAGCAGCAGTTTTCACAACTACAATAAAGGCATTCATTGTACCAGTATTTTTAGTTCAAAATAGACCATAGCCAGCGATAGAAATGGAGCTTCAACATTGTTGAATAGAAGTTCAATAGTTACAGCATTAATAATATTCATATCAGTAGTCAATCCAGGTGAAAACTGGATAAATCTTGAAGCATAGTAAGATCTTAAGAGACAGAGGAAGAAAGAGTATCTTAAAACTGTTGAAGGCTTGGAACAAAAAACATCCAAAGCAGATAATGCGTTGGTATGAGACTACTTTCTCAATTTAAAACATATATGGATCATGCTTTTTATAGAGAAACACAATTTGTATTATTCATGCTATACAGAAGAAGAAAGGTGAGACCGAGATAGTATTATTTTGGCTGAAAGAGTTGGTAAAATTGGTGTTTTAGAAAAATCATAGTTTAACAAATATAAGCTTGCTAAAACAGTTGAGTAGTGCAGCAGTGCCAACGTTCCAGATGCAAAGAAGAAAATGGTAGCATAATCATGTAGAATTTAGGCAATTTATCATTATCTAAGAAGAAAAAATAACACAAAATCAAACCTTGGCACAACAAAGTAGCTAGCAGCAAAAAATATACAAAGACAAGTCCTTCATATTGACGTACAAAAACTACTGGGTACTGGCTATAGATGCTTTATTATTTAGCTATCAAAGCTCGTGTAACAGGTGCAAGCAATAGGTTCAATATGACAACTTAAAGTGGGCTTTTACAGTAGTTCATACAAGCTGTACAGTCACGAAAAAGGGGGGCAACAGCAGGTAAGTTATTACGTGATTGAGAAGCTACTATGTGCTTTTATACATTGCAGACAGAAGGAGAGCATTGTTATATGAAAATAGAAAGTTGCTGAAAAAAGCATTATCAACAGTATCGAAAGCAGGGGTAGAGCAATATATTTTACAAGTCTTCGAAGCATACATACTTACACCTTTTCTTCCTAAAACCTGATAGTAGTCAAAGATACAGAATTACTGTAAAAGAGGTATCACCCGCTTTGACAGACGAAAAGCAATTAAGGACAGATATATCTTTTGGCCATTTGAGCCTCATCATCCAATGGTCAGAAGCTTTTATGGCATGTGCTTGCACACCGCCTATTTTTAATTTTTGTTGGGAAATAAGCGTGAATCAGGCAGAAATTTTTGTATAAAACAGATCATGAATTATCCTAATCAGCGCTGCTTTTAAACCAGAAGCAAAGCAACCTTTAAGGCTTTCTGCCAAGGTTAGAAATGGGCATAACTTCAAAACCCTGAAACTGGTAACAGCATCATTAGAGAAATTATGATATTAGTAGTCACCGAAAATAGCTTTTTGTATATATAGTGACAAAGATCTGAAACCATAACGTAAAAGGAAGCAGCACTTCTGAAGAATTCAGATTTCAAGATTATTCATAACCAGAGGACTTAAAACAATCTGATGATGGTAACAGTATAAATTCAATTTGATTACAGCAGTAATGCAAATATGAGTATGGTCCTAGTTAAGTATACGAGGCTATAATTTAAAAATATGGCAAGAATTTTGAAGCAGATATCAGTCGGTATTTATGAACAGAGATGATCCTTTCGTAATGGAGATGGAATGGACTTATCTTTAGTGATTTGCTTTGCGGCCAAGTCAATCCGGTGCGGCCAGAGAAGTTTGTTGCGACCAAGTTAATCCGGTGCGGCCAGAGAAGTTTGATGCGGCCAAGTCAATCCGGTGCGGCCAGAGAAGTTTGATGCGGCCAAGTTAATCCGGTGCGGCCAGAGAAGTTTGATGCGGCCAAGTTAATCCGGTGCGGCCAGAGAAGTTTGATGCGGCCAAGTTAATCCGGTGCGGCCAGAGAAGTTTGATGCGGCCAAGGGAATCCGGCGCAGCCAAAGGAGTCTTGGAGAGATGCGGCCAAAGGAATCCGGCCACCGAGATGCGGTTGAGGAAGGGAAGTCCGGTTAACTGCGGCCCAGGTGTTGAAGGAGAAAGCCGAGAATCGCGATTTTTTGAGAACTGTGTTGCGTCCGTGCTTGCAGTTTGAGGGCGATACGAAGGCTTGAGCCGTAATGGCGTCCGGCGTCCTACGCCTGGTCATCCCTTACCTTCCTTCGAAAGAAAAGTTTGACCGGAAGCTTCGTCCGATATCCCAGTCGACGAAACACCTAGTCATACCACCCGGTCTTGACCTTGAATACGATGGCTGGTGTCGATTGAAACTTCTTGTCTCTGTTTCAATTTTATTGCAAGATTCGTCAATCATGATTCTCATTTTGACAAGGTAATCCACTTCCGGTCGAGGGTCACAAACCAAAAATGCCGACCGGATTCTGACTTTGAAGACGATGCACCCGATGAAACCCGGCTACAAACATTTCCCAGGCAGATTGACGCTTGGAGTATAACGCTGCCCACTATTCTTTTACTTTCGCTTCTGTTCTGCCTCCGGTCGCCTAGGATATGAACAATCAAAGTTATTACTGCACAGGAGGAGAGAGCAAATTGCAGTGTTTAAACATGATTTTAATCAATCGACAAATAAATTTTGATTGTTCCGGCCACGCGAGTGGAGTGATGCATCCGACGAATTGCTTTGGCTCCTCGACCCAGTCGAATAGGATATTTGGATCTGCAACCTCATCCTCCGTTGTATACAACTGAGCTTTCTCAGAGAACCGAAAATTGTTGATAGGCTTTAGACGGCTTCTGCATGGCGATGCCGCCGGGTCAAAGAGCGCGATTTGACTATCTTTGATCGAAATTCAAGGAGCTCCTCTATCTGTGCAAAGGTAGCATCGACAAGCTGGACTTTTCTGTGTGGATCTTCGTAGTCGTTCTTTGGCTGTTCACTCTTCTTTCGATATGAATGATGTCTTTCGCAATTGCTTGAAGTATTACGCCAGGGATTTACTCCTTTCTACCAATTTTCTTGTCGATATCGGCCTTCTTGGACGGCGAAGGCTCTATCACATCGGATCGATTGTCGTACCAAACTCTTACAACCGGCTGCATCTGGCTTTCCTTCCGTTGATATTTTTCGACTTTGCTTTACTTTGATCCTGTTGAGACTTTCCTGTCGCGTCGCTCCATTAATCGATCTTCTTTGCCGTTTGCATATCAACGCTTCATTAAGAGAAAACTTCGCCGAGAGCCGAGAGTCGGATGCCGCTTTAATAGCACGCTGAAAGGAACGACTTGATTACAGAAACTGGACTCAGTGACTCCGTTCTGGCGATGTCAAATTTCTGTTTCCTTTGTTTTGTTCTTTGTTGAATTGCTCGACAGTATCATTATTACGACGAGCAGGTGTTTATGAATTCCGATCGATTTAATAATAAGCCTTAATCAAGAATTGCGGACTCACAACGAGCAATCGAGAACCAAAACAATCAGAACCAAAAGGGAATCTTGGTTGCTGGTTAGGCGTTCTTTCCCACAGACGGCGCCAAATGAAATACATCATCTGGTTCCTCTAATCTCACGAACTAATAGAACACCGGAACATATAGTGGTTCGGCCATAATCCAGCCTACTCCACTTATTGACAATATCTTTATTACTTCCTTTGTTATTACAACTTTAGAGAGTCTTCTGTTTTTCTCTCTCTTCTAATCTTGTGTCCCCTTACAATGAGCCCCTATCTCTATTTATAGATTTCTAGGGTGAAGTCTACTCTTGATCCTTGTACATGTGGCATTACTTTATTAGAGTAACCTTCTTAACTTTTGGCACTTCTCTCTTTGTAAAGCCTTCCGTCCCATAGTGTAGGATGCAGGATCCGGTCATAGAGTGCGGGCCGGATACGGAACCCGATCATGGAGTGCGGGGCCGGAATATAGGACCTGGTCATGCGGCCTAGGACCCGGATTGGTGCTTGGTGCCCAAATTAGAGCTTGAACAGGTCCTGAAGGAGGCTCATGGTCTGGGCCGGGGTCTAAGGTGTGGACCGCTTTGACCTTTTGTCTTCGTCACATTCTTGCCCTCTTAGTAGCCTCCGCCTCTGCATCGACTACCGCGAGCTTAATGCGTTCACCGTCAAGAACAAATATCCGTTACCACGTATGATGATCTGTTTGATCAATTGAAGGGAGCCTCTGTATTCTCTAAGATTGACCTCAGATCCGGATACCATCAGATAGCCATCCGAGAGCAAGAAATTGAGAAGACAGCATTCCAAACGAGATCGGCCACTATGATTTTACGGTGATGCCATTCGGACTGTCAAATGTGCCTGCGAAATTCAAGGATCTGATGAACCGATTGTTCAGTGATCAGCTAGACCTTTGGTTGTGGTATTTATTGATGATATTCTGGTATATTTGAAGTCCAGAGAAGAGCATGAGAGCCACCCGCGGCAAGTAATTAAGACACCCGCAAGTACCAATTGTATGCAAAATTTTCCAAATGTGATTTTGCTTGACCAAGTCTCCTTTCTTGGTCATGTGATATCAAGCACAGGCATCGCAGTCGACCCAGCTAAGATTGAAGCAGTTCATTCGTGGCCTAGACCTGAATGTTTCTGAATCTGGAGCTTCCTTGGTCTAGCCGGTTATTATAGAAGTACGTGAAAGAATTCTCTAAAGTCGCAAAGCCTAAGACAGCTTTGATGAAGAAGGACGCACCGTTTGTGTGGGACCGATGATGCGAGATCTCCATTCAGAGCCTGAAAGACTCGCTGACCTCTGCACCCATTCTCATCCATAGGGTACTGAGGGATTCGAAGTCTATTATGATGCATCAGGCAGGCCTTGGATGCGTACTCATGCAGCACGGCAAGGTAGTAGCTTACGCCTCCCGCTAGCTGAAAGAGAAGCATGAGAGAGAACTACCCCACCCATGACCTTGAGCTGGGAGCCATCGTCTTCACATTGAAGATATGGCGGCATTATCTTTGTGGGGTTAGTGTTACTTTCTCCGACCACAGAGCCTACAGTATGTCTTCATGCAGAAAGAACTGAATTCGAGCAAAGAAGGATGGAATTCCTATCAGACTATGACATGACCTTCAGTATATGAAGGGAAGCGAATGTCATAGCTGACGCACTGAGCGTCGAGCACACTCGCTCCATTTGCTACTTGCCTCTTTTAGCTTGGTTGATGAGGTGCAAGACGCTCAGATGCACGATCCGTATATGAGTGAGATCAGACAGAGCATCATTGATGGCACATTTGAACACAGGAAGTATGACTTCAAGCTCCATGACGATGGTTTGATTGATTGAGCGGCCGATTATGCGTTCCCCGAAGCAATGCTGAGCTGAGGATCGCATTCTGCGAGAAGCCCACTGTTCTTCATTATCTGTCCATCCGGGAGCCTCTAAAATGTATAAAGGCATGAAGAGGTACTTCTGGTGGTCGGGAATGAAGTTGATGTGAATGAGTTTGTCCTGAGGTGTCTCACTTGCAGAGAATTAAGTTCGAGCACCGACGACCATGTGATAGTTGATCGCCTTACCAGGTTGCCCGCTTCATACCGATGAGGGACACCTGGAAAGTAGCTAAGATTGCTGAGATATTTGATCGGGAGATTATCGACATCATGGAGTTCCAAAGACGATTGTGTCTGACCGCGACACCAGATTCCTTTCGAGGTATTGGAGAGCCACACGTGAAGCGCTTGGCACCGAGTTGAAGCTTAGTACAGCCTTCAATCCATAGACCGACGGTCAGACAGAGCGAACCATCCAGACACTGATGGACATGCGGAGAGCATGTGCCATAGATTTTCAGGGGAGTTGGGTTGACAAGCTACACTTGATTGAATTTTCATATAACAACAACTATCATGCATCGATTAAAATATCATCCCTCCAAGCCTTGTATGGCAGACCTTGTCGTACCCATTGTGTTGGGATGAGTCCAGCGAAGTGGTCATTTAGGACCGGAGTACCTTGAACAAATGCAAGCCGAAGTTGAGCAAATTCGAGCGAATCTGAGAGCTTCCCATGATAGGCAGAAGTCTTACGCCGATGTGCGACAACGCGACCTGGAGTTCACTGTGGGCGATCAGGTGTTCCTGCGTGTCTCACCGATGAAGGGTGTGTTCCGATTCGGCCAGAAAGGTAAGTTAAGCCCGGAGTACATTGGGCCTTATGCGATCACGGAGAGGATTGGAGCTGTAGCTTACAGGCTAGCATTGCCTGCAGACTTGGGTTGTGTCCATGATGTCTTTCATGTTTCACAGCTCAAGAAGTATATAGCCGATCCATCACATGTTCTAGAGTCCGATCACCTATCCCTTAAGCCAACGATGAGATACGTCGAGACTCCCTTACGAATCCTTGACACCAAGACTAGAGATACTCGGAACAAGTCAGTGCAATGGTGAAGGTTTTGTGGTCAAACCACGACGTTGAAGAAGCGACTTGGGAGTTAGAGGACGCCATGAGGGCGAAGCACTCGACACTGTTTGTAGACTAGATTGTCTAGTGTCGTGAAGGTACGGGGTGTACCCCTTTTAAGGGGGGTAGGCCCATTTTGTTTTAGAATTGCTTCGGGATAGCTTTGCTTGTATGTATATGTATACATTTTGTTTGACACGGTGAAATAACTAGTGCATTGGTTGTAGTGTTGTAGTGCTTGCAGTGTATTGCTTGCGTTGTATTGTGTGTGACTGCACAATGTGTATGTGATTTATGTTTGCAATGAATATATGTTATAACCCAAAGTTCGTTATATTCTTTTATATCGTTCCACGTTATTCTAAGTTAACTTACTTTACTTAGGACAAGGAAGTCCTTCTTAAAGAAGTTGAGGACGAGGAGGTCATTTGTTTTTCCATCAGTTTAATCAGGTGAGGAGGATAATACCCTTAATTTATTTATTTCCTCACTAATTATCCTCTCTTCTAATCACGTTTCCACGACGTTCATTCTTTCCCCTCACTCTGTCAGTTTTGAAATACCGTCAATACGCTCCTCTCTTCTCTGTTCTCTCTCTTCCAAAGTACGTTCAATCAAGTGCCCAAGCTCTCTGTTGTGTTCTTGCAATTCGAGTTCTGCTGCGGATTCTTCTCGCCGTTGCACTCCGGTTCAGGTTAAGGTAAGGGCGTCGGTTGTTCTTGTGTAAATTCTGCAATTGGGAAGCCTACTCTCTTCTGATTTAGGTTTCTACAGTCTGATTGTCAGGATCGTCAATCCTTCTGCGTGGCTGTGTTCGGACTCCCCTCTCGTTTCCTTTGCTATTGATTCAGGTACGGATTGTGATTTCGTGGGCAATGGCAGTTTCTGATTTGGGAATTTGGTTCTGATTTCGGTCTGTTCTTCAGTTGTGTTGTCCGGGTGTATTGTCGTTCTGCATTCGGGAATTCTGCGTTGGTCTGGACTCTGCTATCCAGTTTGGATTTCGTCTGCTGTTAATTCGAGGTAGGTGGCTTATGGATTCGGCTTGTGTGTTCAGCCTTGGGGAGTTTCGTTCCGGTTCGAGTTTAAATGTGTTTTTGCCTTGCAATTGTGGTTGCGAATTGTCTGTTTGATGGTGTTTTAATGCTTACAAACCCCCAAGGTTGTATTCTGAAAACCTTTATTGTTTTGACAGTGTTTTGATGCTTCTGTTCTGTGTGAAAATCGCCTCTGTTCTCTGTATATTTCGGCGTGTCCGAACTTCTGTCCGACCGTTGAAGTTCGGACATGCCCTTCTGCGCTTTTATTCTCTGAAGTTTTCGCTGTGTCCGAACTTCTGTCCGAGCTTTGAAGTTCGGACACAGCCTTCTGCTTTCTCTGATTTTGGCTTCGACTTGTGTCCGAACATTGATGTCCGGACACAAGTTCGGACTCTACACGTTCTGATTTCCGAAGGACGTCCGAACATCCGTCCGAATGGATGTTCGGACCCCGTCTCTTTTCTGTTTTGAAGTTCGACCTGTGTCCGAACTTCGTAGTTCGGACACATGTTCGGACATCTGTCTGATTTCGACTTCTGAGTCTCGACTTGTGTCCGAACATTGATGTCCGGACACAAGTTCGGACATCTGTTTTGACAATATCTTGCTCGTTTGAGCTCCGTTTTGACTTCCGTTTGCGGGGTTGGATTCCCCATCTGATTTCCAAGCCATCTATGTGCTTTCTGGTGCCTTTGGTGCACATATGCTTATCTGTATTTAAGCTTCTGTTTTGGGACCTAGTTACTCTGTGTCTGAGCCTTTGGATGGCTGGTTACGCTGTCTCGTAGCGCGCTATGTAGGATCCTTCTGTTCACGGGTGATGTTCCCCGTTCTGTTCACGGGTGTTTACACCTGTTCTGTTTACGAGTGAGGTTTCCTCGTTCGTTCACGAGCTGGTTGCTCGTTCTGTATGTATGCTGTGATCGCTAGTGTCCCACTCTGTTTTCTGCTTCTGTCTGCTTCTGCTCTGTTTAGTCCCTTAATGAATGGACTTCTGTTTCTGGTTTCTGACATGTTTATGGATCCTTTGACCCTTTCTGATTTGTCAATATTCTGTAAATGTTTTGAGCATGCTGGTTGATGAAGTTGGTCATCTACTGGGCATAGTTGTGTGCTCATTCCCCTACTTCTAACGCTTTTGCAGATTGATTAGCGAGGATCGTCTCCCCTCAGCTTCTGGAGTTTAGTTGCTTCGTATTTAGCTTCTTTTGAGACCTTTGTATTGAATTTGAGCCTTTGGGCATAACTGTAGCTTCCGCTTTTGGACATCTGTCTGGTGGGTTTTGTAACGACTTTTGGAGATGTTCTAACATTTCCTTGGTTATACTTTATTTAAGTATTTCGTTTGGGCCTTATTTGTTTATCTGTTTAAGTTGCTTATTAGAGCCTTGCGTTATTATGTAATAATACGCGGCGTGTAATACCCCTAACTCCTAGGCCAGTGTTTGGGGGTGTTACATTTAGTGGTATCAGAGCTCTGGGTTCTAATCTGCTGGGATTTTAAGTTAGCCAGTCAGTCAGAAATGTCAGTGTTAGTGTCTGAGTTTAACTGCTTGCTGTTGGACTTTCAGAATGCCGCCAAGAAGAGCAAATAACCCTCCAGGAAATGTTGCTGATGCTGTTCAGCAGTTCATGACGCAGCTCATGCAGACCATGGCTGCAGGAGGTGGACCAGCTGGCGGAGCAGGCCCAGCTGGGGCAGATGCTGGAGGGAGGAACGTGAAGGCGCTTCAGGAGTTCATGAAGCTGAAGCCGCCGTCGTTCGATGGGGCAGGAGACCCCCAGGTGGCCAGTCATTGGCTGTCAGAGGTGGAGGACTTGCTACGTGTGATGGGCTCAGAGGAGGAGCAGAAGGTGGACTTCGCCACCTTTCTGTTCAAGGCCGAAGCCAAGGAGTGGTGGAGGTCAGTTATGGGGAAGTTCCCACAGCCTTGGACGTGGGAGCAGTTCACTGGGGAGTTCAACAAACAGTTCTACCCCGACGTCTACAAGGATCAGCGCATTCTGGAGTATAACCGACTACGCCAGGGTCGGGACATGAGCGTTGAGGAGTACGTCCGCAAATTCATCAGCCTGTCTAAGTTTGCACCTGAGCCTGACGAGCATAGGAAGGCCAGGAAGTTTGAGAGTGGCTTGAGGCCAGACATCCGTTCTGCTGTGACGCCCCTGCGTCACAAGACCTTCAGGGACGTTGCTGATGTCGCCCTGTTGGTAGAGGCTGACTTGAGAGGTCGCCAGTCGGGAGGGAAGGACCAGAAGAGGAAGCAGAGGTCCGATGAGAGCGACAGGAGGGATCAGTCTGCTTCTCAGAAGAAGCAGTCTACTGGAGACCGAGCTGGAGACCGCTCTGGAGACCGCGCACGAGATAGAGGTGGTTCGTCTTCGTCAGCTCCCGCTCCGAAGTGCCAGGTCTGTGGCAAATTTCACCGAGGTCAGGACTGCTACAGGAAGTCGGGGCCTGTTTCAAGTGTGGATCCATGGGACATAGGATTGCTGATTGCCCTCAGGCTGAGAGGAGCAGGGGTAGTTCTGGAGGTAGAGCCGTTGAGTCTGCTTCAGGGTCCAGAGATCGAGACCGGGCTGAGCAGAAGAAGCCCCAGGGCCAGGCCAGAGTGTACGCGATGGCTGGAGAGAGAGACCGATCGACTGACAGAGTTGTCACAGGTATTCTCCAGCTGTCTTCTCGTTCTGTTTTCTGTTTGTTTGACTCTGGTGCCACCCACTCTTTTATTTCTGCTGAGTTGGTGGGTGAGCTCGGTTTGCCTGTTGTGCCTCTGGGTGTTGAGCTGTGTGTGCATAGTCCATTGGTTAGGGACTCTTCTATGCTTTTGAATTCTGTCTGTAAAGCTAGTCCTGTATTAGTCAAGAATAGGATACTGTGTGCTTACCTCATCCCGATGGAGATGACTAGTTTTGATGTGATTCTGGGCATGGATTGGCTTGCTGCGCACCATGCCCACATCGATTGTGCCACTTCGAGAGTCACTTTTGAGGAGCCGGGCCAGCCCCGTTTGATTGTAGCAGGGAATGGACTCCCGTGCTCGCCGCCAGTCATATCAGCGATGCAGGCGTTCCGCTTTCTGAGGAAAGGATGCCAGGGATATCTGTGCTACATCCCTGAGGTTCGCAAGGATGCGAAGTTGGAGGAGATTCCAGTAGTCAGAGACTTCCCAGATGTGTTTCCAGGATGACGTACCTGGGCTTCCCCCTGTTAGAGAGGTGGAGTTCTCGATCGAGCTCGCACCTGAGACTCAGCCGATTTCGAAGGCCCCATACCGGATGGCGCCTGCTGAGCTTAAGGAGTTGAAGGTCCAGTTACAGGAGCTGCTGGATAAGGGCTTCATTCGCCCGAGTGTGTCGCCTTGGGGAGCACCAGTGTTGTTTGTAAAGAAGAAGGACGGTAGCATGCGGCTGTGCATTGACTACAGGGAGCTCAACAAGGTTACCATTAAGAATAGGTATCCTCTCCCGCGCATAGATGACTTGTTCGACCAGTTAGCAGGAGCTAAGGTGTTTTCGAAGATCGATCTGAGGTCGGGATATCATCAGTTGAGGATTAAGGCAGACGATGTGCCTAAGTCCGCTTTCAGGACTCGTTATGGACATTACGAGTTCCTAGTGATGCCATTCGGTCTGACGAATGCGCCTTCTGTATTTATGGACATGATGAACCGGTGTTCAAGCCGTTTTTGGACCAGTTCGTTGTGGTGTTTATTGATGACATCTTGGTGTATTCCAAGAGTGCTGAGGAGCACGAGGAGCATTTGAGGACCGTTCTCCAGACCCTGAGGGAGAACGAGCTGTACGCAAGCTGAAGAAGTGTGAGTTCTGGTTGGATCAGGTGGTATTCTTGGGACGTTGTCTCAAGGATGGTATCTCCGTGGATCCGGAGAAGATTCGGCTATTACCGAGTGGGCCAGGCCCACTAATGTTGGAGATATTCGTAGCTTCCTTGGATTGGCGGGCTACTACCGCAAGTTTGTGGAGGGCTTCTCCAAGTTGGTGATTCCGTTGACTCGTCTGCTTCAGAAGGATGTGAAGTTCGAGTGGAGCGATGCCTGTGAGCAGTGTTTTCTGGAGCTGAAGAAGAGGTTGACTACTGCGCCGATCTTGACTCTTCCAGAGGGGACCGAGGGCCTGGAGGTTTTCTGTGATGCGTCCCATAGGGGACTTGGGTGTGTTCTGATGCAGGGGGAAGGTGGTTGCATATGGCTCTCGTCAGCTTAAGCCATATGAGAAAAACTATCCGACCCACGATCTGGAGCTAGCTGCTGTGGTGTTTGCTCTGAAGATTTGGAGGCACTATCTGTATGGAGCAGCGTGCAAAGTTTATACGGACCACAAGAGCCTCAAGTATCTGTTCACTCAGAAGGAGTTGAACTTGAGGCAGAGGAGGGCTGGTGGAGTTACTGCACGATTATGATCTGGAGATCCTCTACCATCCTGGTAGAGCGAACGTTGTGGCTGATGCGCTCAGTAGGAGGGGTCCGTCTGGGACCGTCTGTGCTTTGTCTGGTGTGCAGAGGTCTGCTCTGGAGTTGCAGCGCATGGGTATCTGGGTCGTCCGACCAGAGAGATCGGGATGTTAGCAGCATTACAGATTCAGCCTACCTTGATCGACAGGATCAAGGCCAGTCAGGAGCTTGATGTCGGTTTGGGTAAGATCAGAGATGAGATAGCTGCGGGTCAGGAGTCTGAGTTCGGGTTTCAGAGGATGGCTGTCTGAGGTTCGAGACCGTGTTGTGTGCCGGCGGACGACACTTTGAGACGTGAGATCATGCAGGAGGCTCATGGAGCTCCTTACTCGGTACACCCAGGAGGTGTGAAGATGTACCGGGATCTGCGGGAGACTTTCTGGTGGAGCAACATGAAGAGGGATATTCGACTTTGTATCCAGATGTCGGACCTGTCAGCAGGTCAAAGCCGAGCATCAGAGACCAGCTGGTTTGCTTCAGCCTCTTCCCGTTCCGGAGTGGAAGTGGGAGAGCGTCGGTATGGACTTTGTTATGGGACTGCCTAAGACTCCGAGGGGTTTTGATGCAGTTTGGGTCATTGTGGACCGGCTCACGAAGAGCGCTCACTTCCTACCAGTCAGGAAGACCTTCAGTTTGCACCGTTTGGCTCAGTTGTACATGGATGAGATTGTGCGTCTACATGGGGTTCCTGCTTCGATTGTGTCTGACAGAGATCCGAGGTTTGTGTCCAGATTCTGGCAGAGTTTGCATCAGGCTATGGGGACGAAGTTGTCTTTCAGTTCAGCTTATCCTCAGTCAGATGGTCAGACAGAGAGGACGAATCAGGTCCTTGAGGACATGCTCAGAGCATGTGTGTTGGATTTGGGGGCAGTTGGGATCAGCATGTTGCACTAATAGAGTTGCGTATAATAATAGCTTCAGACCAGTATCGGGATGGCTCCGTTTGAGGCCTTGTATGGTAGGAGGTGCAGATCACCCATCTGTTGGGATGATCTGAAGGAGAGAGCTGTGATTGGTCCAGACTTAGTTCAGGATGCTGTGGGCAAGATTCAGTCTATCAGGGAGCGTCTGCTTGTGGCTCAGAGTCGTCAGAAGAGTTACGCCGATCAGAGGAGACGACCTCTAGAGTTTGAGGTGGGCGACCATGTGTATCTGAAGTTTCTCCGGTTCGTGGAGTTGTCCGGTTTGGGAAGAGAGGCAAGCTTAGCCCTCGTTTTGTGGGTCCTTTTGAGATCCTAGAGAGGATCGGACCGTTGCCTATCGTTGGCTTTGCCTCCTCTTTAGCAGCAGTGCACAATGTGTTCCACGTTTCTATGCTGAGGAAGTATATTCCGGACCCATCTCATGTGATCGACTTCAGACCGCTTCAGTTGAGGGAGGACTTCACGTTTGAGGCAGTTCCTTCGAGGATTCTAGCGCGGGATGTCCGCAAGCTCAGGAGTAAGACCATGCCCTTGGTGAAGGTGCAGTGGTCGGGTCAGTCCGAGGAAGAGGCGACCTGGGAGGTCGAAAGTGAAGTACGTTCTAAGTTCCCCGCCCTTTTCGAGCAGTAGGTATGTTTTAATTTCGAGGATGAAATTCTTTTAAGGGGGAGGTGATGTTATAACCCAAAGTTCGTTATATTCTTTTATTTCGTTCCACGTTATTCTAAGTTAACTTACTTACTTAGGACAAGGAAGTCCTTCTTAAAGAAGTTGAGGACGAGGAGGTCATTTGTTTTTCCATCAGTTTAATCAGGTGAGGAGGATAATATCCTTAATTTATTTATTTCCTCACTAATTATCCTCTCTTCTAATCACGTTTCCACGACGTTCATTCTTTCCCCTCACTCTGTCAGTTTTGAAATACCGTCAATACGCTCCTCTCTTCTCGTTCTCTCTCTTCCAAAGTACGTTCAATCAAGTGCCCAAGCTCTGCTGTTGTGTTCTTGCAATTCGAGTTCTGCTGCGGATTCTTCTCGCCGTTGCACTCCGGTTCAGGTTAAGGTAAGGGCGTCGGTTGTTCTTGTGTAAATTCTGCAATTGGGAAGCCTACTCTCTTCTGATTTAGGTTTCTACAGTCTGATTGTCAGGATCGTCAATCCTTCTGCGTGGCTGTGTTCGGACTCCCCTCTGCGTTTCCTTTGCTATTGATTCAGGTACGGATTGTGATTTCGTGGGCAATGGCAGTTTCTGATTTGGGAATTTGGTTCTGATTTCGGTCTGTTCTTCAGTTGTGTTGTCCGGGTGTATTGTCGTTCTGCATTCGGGAATTCTGCGTTGGTCTGGACTCTGCTATCCAGTTTGGATTTCGTCTGCTGTTAATTCGAGGTAGGTGGCTTATGGATTCGGCTTGTGTGTTCAGCCTTGGGGAGTTTCGTTCCGGTTCGAGTATAAATGTGTTTTTGCCTTGCAATTGTGGTTGCGAATTGTCTGTTTGATGGTGTTTTAATGCTTACAAACCCCCAAGGTTGTATTCTGAAAACCTTTATTGTTTTGACAGTGTTTTGATGCTTCTGTTCTGTGTGAAAATCGCCTCTGTTCTCTGTATATTTCGGCGTGTCCGAACTTCTGTCCGACCGTTGAAGTTCGGACATGCCCTTCTGCGCTTTTATTCTCTAAAGTTTTCGCTGTGTCCGAACTTCTGTCCGAGCTTTGAAGTTCGAACACAGCCTTCTGCTTTCTCTGATTTTGGCTTCGACTTGTGTCCGAACATTGATGTCCAGACACAAGTTCGGACTCTACACGTTCTGATTTCCGAAGGACGTCCGAACATCCGTCCGAACATGGATGTTCGGACACCTCCGTCTCTTTTTCTGTTTTGAAGTTCGACCTGTGTCCGAACTTCGTAGTTCGGACACATGTTCGGACATCTGTCTGATTTCGACTTCTGAGTCTCGACTTGTGTCCGAACATTGATGTCCGGACACAAGTTCGGACATGCCTCTGTTTTGACAATATCTTGCTCGTTTGAGCTCCGTTTTGACTTCCGTTTGCGGGGTTGGATTCCCCATCTGATTTCCAAGCCATCTATGTGCTTTCTGGTGCCTTTGGTGCACATATGCTTATCTGTATTTAAGCTTCTGTTTTGGGACCTAGTTATCTCTGTGTCTGAGCCTTTGGATGGCTGGTTACGCTGTCTCGTAGCGCGCTATGTAGGATCCTTCTGTTCACGGGTGATGTTCCCCGTTCTGTTCACGGGTGTTTACACCTGTTCTGTTTACGAGTGAGGTTTCCTCGTTCGTTCACGAGCTGGTTGCTCGTTCTGTCTGTATGCTGTGATCGCTAGTGTCCCACTCTGTTTTCTGCTTCTGTCTGCTTCTGCTCTGTTTAGTCCCTTAATGAATGGACTTCTGTTTCTGGTTTCTGACATGTTTATGGATCCTTTGACCCTTTCTGATTTGTCAATATTCTGTAAATGTTTTGAGCATGCTGGTTGATGAAGTTGGTCATCTACTGGGCATAGTTGTGTGCTCATTCCCCTACTTCTAACGCTTTTGCAGATTGATTAGCGAGGATCGTCTCCCCTCAGCTTCTGGAGTTTAGTTGCTTCGTATTTAGCTTCTTTTGAGACCTTTGTATTGAATTTGAGCCTTTGGGCATATTTTGTTAGCTTCCGCTTTTGACATCCGTTTGGTGGGTTTTGTAATGACTTTTGGGGATGTTCTAACATCTCTTTGGTTATACTTTATTTAAGTATTTCGTTTGGGCCTTATTTGTTTATCTGTTTAAGTTGCTTATTAGAGCATTGCGTTATTATGTAATAATACGCGGCGTGTAATACCCCTAACTCCTAGGCCAGTGTTTGGGGGTGTTACAATATATGTTTGTGGAACTTGTTTGACAGATGTGGTATTTGTAATGTGTGTGACGTGTGGATTTTGACAATAGAGTTGTCAAATGAGTAAAGTTAGTAAACCACCAACTTTGACCAACTTTGAGGGCAAAGTTTCTTAAGGGGATAGATTGAAATACCTCGGGTTTAAAAACAGCAATTAATTAGGCTAACTAAATGTTTAAGAGCTTAATTAGGCCAAAATAAATACGTGAGAACGATCCCCGGAGAAAACGGATCCGGAAAACGAGTTAAAAATCCAAACGAGCTTTAAAACGCATTTTTCGAGAAACCAGGAAAAACGTGATTTTAAACGGGTTTAATAAACTCATAATAATTATAGTTGATTAAATATTTATAAATAGACCATAGTGAGGGTCTAGAGCAATTAAAATTAATTAAACGGGAAAAATTCCAGAAATCGGGTCCCGGGAGTGAATAGTGTAAAAACCCGGAAGTCGTGGGGTACTCATGTAATAAGTAGAAAATTAAACCCACCCTTGTAATATATATGGTCGGTTGCTTAAATTATAAGGGCGCACGTTTTTACCTCCTTATCAGCCCCTCTCTTACTTCCTAATACACTATGTGACAAGAAAAATAAAGCAAACAAGTACAAATAGTAAAAAGGGAAGTTATACTCTCTCACCTCCTTTCTCCTTGCCAGTCACGATTTTCCCCCTCTCTGTACTATCTTCTTCTTCCTCTGCACCCATTGCCGATTTGAGAAGGGAAGCAAACAGCACCATCTTCTTTCTCCCTTAGCTTGCTCAATTCTACACCAAATCATACAAAAACACCACCGTTGGATTCCTCTTGTTCAGGGCAACATCTTCCACCCTTCAAAAGCTTAGAACCTCCATTTTCATCGCCATGGCAGTAGGCTCTTTTGAAGCTTGAAGAGATGTTTTTGACTCTCCTTCATCTCCTTAATACTCTAAGGTAAATATAAACTCAAGTCTTCCACCTTTCTAGCTATTTCTAGCAAAATTAAAAAAATACCCACGTTGAACTTGGCTTTATTTTCCAGCCGGTTTTGGTCTTCAACAGAGGGGTGAGATTTTGCTAGTCTTGCTGTCCAAAGATTTCGCTCAATAGAGTAAGGTAATTTCTTAGTGTTAAAGCCCTAAAACTAACTCTCGAAATATTAGCTCTTGTGAGGAACGTGTGAATTAAACTAGCTTGTTATGTGTGGTTTGGGGATATGATTGTAGATAGCAATCTATACCCTCTGTTTGGTGTGGAAACAAGAAGAGAAAGAGAGAAGAAGAAAAGGAGGAAGAAGAGAAAAGAAAACTGAAACTAACAAGGTAAAGAGCTTACCTTGAGTTGGTTTTGTTCTCTTGTAAAACAGATTTTTAACGTTGAGTTAAAGTCTTTGTTTTAGTGTAGTAATGATACTACAATTTGAATGTTAATGGAGCTGTTTTAATGTGCTTAAGTGTGGGAAATACACCTTGAGGCTAAATTGATATATATGTGATAACAGTGAGGAATTTAGTGTGTTGTAGCAGTGATTTTAATGCTTGTTCAAACAGGGAGGAAAAAACTGATTTCTGTGAGCTATTTAGTGTGTGGTGAATGCTTAGGAAAGTAGGCAAACCCTGTCAAAATTTACCCAGGAGTGTATGGGATTAAGTGTGTTAATGTATGGGGTTTGAATGGTAAGAAAGAAGGAATTGGAAAACTGCAACAGAAACAAGAACTAGGAATCTGTAACAGAGGGAAAAATTACAGTGAAATGGGTTATGTGAACAGATGAATGTATAGAGTGGATTATGTTAGTTTAGAGTGCTTAATCAAAGTCAAAACATGCTAGAATATATGTAGGAAGATTGGGGAAGAAGTTGGTATAAGTTTGGAGTTGAAACATAACCAAAAACATACATAAAACTCATTTCTGCAAGTGGTCCGGGTCTGTAAACAAGTACAGAAACCCGGACCAGGCCTAAAACACGACAGATTGTTGTAACAGAGGAGTGGTCCGGGTTTACAAACCAGGACACTAACCCGGACCACCCCTAAAACTCACCCGAGAGATTTTTAAATTATGGGTCCGGGTTTGTAAACTAGTATACATACCCGGACCAGTCATAATTTGCACCCGAGAGTGATGAGAAGCATTGGTCCGGGTTTGTAGACCCGGACACAAACCCGGACCACCCCAATTTCTTCACAGAATTTATTTTAACGCTATTTTAAGGTAGGTATTTGATGGGTAATGATGGTATAAGATAATTAAGAAATGATTAATGATGTTTAATGGTCATTAAGGCTATAAACAAGCTTAGGAAATAATTTTAAGTAAGTGACATAAGAAAAGGTACTTGAGTAACAAGGAGTTAGTAAGTATAAACTGGGAAATTTTAGGAGAGTAATAAGTAAGGTTAATTGAGTATAATTAACCACCCAACTGTATGTATGTGATAGGATTCAATTAGTCGGACTCCGAGAGAGAGTTGGCAAACGAACAACGACGATGAACGGTATGGTTTTTCACGTCCTATATTCTAACCCGGTTACCCCGGCTTGTGTGTTTGCTTGTTTACTTGCAACCACCTAATCAAGATAAAATGCATGAATATGGTTTATTGTATTTCCTTATATCATGTGCTTATCTTTGCACCTGGTTGAACTATGTCTTGTGAGACAAGTTTGAACAATTCATGAAATGTTTGAATGAAGATAAATGTTGTGTGTTGAGAAGTTCTCTCTAACACTCTAACCTTCTGACTTACCTAACCTAAGAATGGGTAACTGTTATAGAGAGGAGACCGATATAGCTTCGGCCACGCGTGAGAATGAGGAAGCAAGAGAGATTGCTTACCGAGTTCTGGCCTAACCTTCCCACCATGGTTCCGAACCGTATGGTCGCAACCCGCGGAAGTAAGCCAAACCTAAAGCCCGGTGGTGAGATGTGGTGAGCATGCCTCATCTCTGCCCGGAGGTCACCCGACTTAACTGTGAATTGTTTCAAGAGTTAACTAATGGTTAAGTGTGGATCATGCCTTGTGCGAGACAATTGATCTTGCTAAGAATTAGAACGTCCGTCTAAACCGGATGGGAAATAGGCTAACATGTGAAGAGGCTAGAACTTGAGGAGAGAATATCAAGGCCTCCATGACTAATGTGTGGACTCCTTGTGTTGTTTCCATTATGTTGATGTGCTCTATGTGTGGGTATTGTTGCTACATGGTTATATTGTTGTTTGTACTTGCATGCTGAATCAGTTGTTAATGAACTCCATGTATACGACCAAGTGGTCGGCGTACCCCCGTTAGCACGCGGGGTATGCGATTACCATATGCAGCTTTAGCTGAGCCCCTTGGGGGCGATGTTTTCTAATCTTACAGGTACCCGAGATGATTGATTGTCGAGATGGAACGGGGTGACATACTTTTGGTAGTTGTGGTAGATAGTGGTGTACCGAGTTGTACACGGGCTTGTAGCCCTAGGGTAGTCGGTGTACCATGTGGTACACCCGTTATATTTTGAGAGTAGATACTTGGAAAGGCGAGAGGAATGTTAAACTCGTCTTCTTTTGTGAGACTTGAGAGATCATGTTGTAATGTATACTCTTAGTACTCGGTAATCAAGCGTTGTAAATTATGTTGATGTAAGTATGGTATTTCTATTTATCTGACCGGGACTGTATTTAGTTAGGACTGTTAGCTATGGAGGGCTTACGGTATTGTATCACCCTCCATAGTCGAGAGTAATTCCGCTGCGATTAGCCATGTTAATGAGACGATTAGACCGTGATTAGGGTATTAGCGGTTGGGGTGTTACAAAAACTGTTACTTTATTGCTTAGCTAGAGTTAAATAATTACGTTTTTTTAACAAAATGTGATTAATTGAGGGTCGGAGGATGACACGTTTTTTCTTAAAGAACTTTAAATTACGGTTATAGGGACAATCGTAATTTCAAGTCCGTTGGCGCGCACACCGCTGCACTCACAATGTCGTTTTACCCGTCCGTACCAGCGCACGCCTACATAGTCGAACGACAACGTTTTTCAATGGTGTGTGACTTTTGATTACGATTCTCGTATAAACCATAATTTAAAGTTCGTATAAATACGCGCGCCCAGAACGTTTACATCTTATATAAAAAAATAAGTTTCTAAGTACTTGTTATGAGCCTAACAAATTACAAGAAATTTATAATCAAACCTAAACAATTAGTTAAACAAATTTTTGAATAATAAATTTTTATGAACAATATAAAAAATATTGTTCAATTCTACTTATATATTATTAAAAAAATCAGCTACTATATTATTAGAGAATCAGATAATTATATTATTAAAAGTAATAAACCAAATTGTTGTACTAATATATACATTAATTAACCAAATAAACAAAGGATCAGACTTATGACCCATTGGTTGGGGCTATTAAGTCGTTTCCAATTTTCTCGGGTTCAAAACGTAATTCTTGAACCGCAATTTAAATCCTTTAATACAAAATTTTTTATGGTAGACTGACCATTTTGATCGTGTCAGCGATAAGGGTGAGCAAAAGGGGCGGTTATTTAAGTTATCCGAAATAAGCGTTTTTTTCGGATTCGATCGACGTATTTTTAACTGTTTTACAAAAGTTCTGGTGTTTAAGTTAAAACGGTTATTCGTAATAAAGTACGGTTCGGTTAATGGATATTGAAATTCATACTTCGGTTATACGTAATAAGTAAACTTTTACAAAAAAAAATTTATATTATATTTTTTTCTACACCCAATAACTTTATCTACTATTTTACTATTCACTTGATTAGGTTTAGGTTTTGATTATTTCGGTTAATTTAGAAAGTTCAGTTTTTTCAGTTATGTTAGGAAGTTCGGTTATTTTAGTAAGTTTTCAGTTATTTAGGTTATTTAAAAAAATGTAATTATTTCGTTTATTTCAGAAACATTGGTTATCGACAAATATTAGTATTAAATTTGGTTAATAAACGTTTGCTCACCCCTAGTCAGCAGAGAAGGCACGTACATGTCTTTGATTTGAGTCTATCTAACTTCTCCGGCACTGATTAAAACAAAAACTTAGAAAAAAAAAAAGGTTTTTCCTTTTTTTTTTACCAAACAAGGTCTAGCTTTTAAATTGATTTAAGTACTAGCGTTTTTATTTCCTCGGTAATTTATTTGAGTGATATAAATAGCGATAAAAAAATATAATAAAGTGTTAGAATCATTTATGTATCGTACATATTGTAAAATGATTATTAAGATTAGTTGAATTATTTCGTAGGTTCGATTTCGATTTGAGAGACAATTTTGAAAACAAAAGCTCAACAGATGAATACAATAATAATATGACTATATGAGTGAACTGTTTCCTACTAGTAATTTGGTAATATCATAAGAGACATATTAATTCGTCCGATTATATCCAAGATAATGATGGGTTAACGATTTGTTGAATGAGCCATTTTCTTCGAACAAATATCCATATAGATTGAATAATAGTACACATTAGATCAGAAAGGGCATTAAAACTTGTCCTTTCTTATTTATATTTTGCCCTAATAGTCAATAACAACAAAATAACTATTGCCATTACATTGCCCTTTTATCCTTGTTGGTAGATCAACATGACATTTGTTAGGAGTTGCCCTCTTTAATCTCATCAAATTGGGCATTAATATATGTTGTTACAGTTACTAGGGAAAACTCACAAAAAACCAAGATTTGAGTTTATAATTCACAATATACCACTTTTTGGAAACTTGTTAACAAAATGCTATGATTTGAGTTTCAAATTCACAAAATGCCAGTATTTGGTAACTGCCACTCTTTCTGCCGTTAATTGCCTCTGGTAAATGACCAAAATACCCCTGACAGCAAGTTTGTATTTTTTTTTTTGAAAATAAATTTGAATTGCGCTGAGTCGACTGTGCAACAGCTATTTTTTTGAATTTTTTTAAGTTCACAAATTGCCTGGATTTGAATGTATAGTTCACAATATGCCACTATATGGGTTTTTATGTTCACAATATGCCACTATTTGAGTTTCGATGTTCACGAAATGCCCCTGTTTTGCTATAACAGCTAGTTTAAGCTTAACAACTCTTTTTTTTTTGCCTTTATAAGGACCTTCTTACCATGTAAACAAAGCATAGACACCATACTAAAGCCATGGCCATGTTTACAACTACAATCAATGAAAAATGCCCCTGTTTTTGGTGTTGTAGTTAATGCAAGCGATCTAATCGTTGTGAGAATGTATGCAAATAAAGTGCCTTGATAATACCTCTAAATTTGTGGAGGGATTCAATGCAACATTGACTCTCCATAGAACTAAGCCTATATACCCTCTACTAGAAGGTAATAAACTGAACTGAATACAATCATGTATGTTTGAAATTTTTCATTGATTGTAGTTGTAAACATGACCATGACTTTAGTATGGTGTTTGTGTTTTGTTTACATGATAAGAAGATCTTTATAAAGGAAAAAAAAAGAGTTGTTGGGCTCAAACTAGCCGTTACAGCAAAAACAGGGACATTTTATGAACATCGAAACTCACTGCTGGAAAAAAAGAATAAACAACGCGTATATTTGTCTTATGGAATGTTTTATAAACGTTGTTTATGCCAATGATGCAATGATTGAGCCTCTTGAAGAACGCTTTGTAAGCATTTTTTTATACATAATTTTAAAAGAACGCTTATTACTAAAGCGTTTTTTAAGGTGTGTAAGGTGGTGGGGATCTATGAGGCATAAAAATCGCTTTCATCTTGAAGCGTTCTTTATGTGTGAACATAAAAAACGCTTATAGTAAATAAGCGTTCTTTATCACATCTTATAAAAAAGCTTATATACATAAGCGTTCTTTATGACATTTGGCGCGAGAGTATAAAGAAACGCTTATATACATATAAGCGTTTCTTATGTGGTTCTTTTTTTAAAAGATTTTTATTTTATACAATTTATTACCCTGCGCTAACACAAAATGTTGATAACAAACCTGTTTGCATATATATACCAGATCGACCAAATGGTGAATTTTAACAAATGAAAGTACTTTGTTTGCATTATACAGCACATACGCTTAAGTGTACCAATAATCAACTACAAACATTAGTAACTAGTTAACCAAACTACTAAATGGTTCAAGTTCACAACTATACAACCATTTGAAAAAAGAAAATATAGCTACAACTCATGACTTCTTCTGATCAATTTAGTGCTTTCAACACATGTGCTCCTTGACAAACTCGAGATCGGCTTGTGAATAATATGTCATTGTATTGAGAAGAAATCAACAAGCTGCACTTGAGAATTATAAAAGCAATTAAGTACACCATTTAAACTTATCCAAACATGCAAAATAGTTAAATTACCAATTCAAACACAAAACTTATAATACATACCTGAAAATAAGATGAAGAGACAAGAAAGAATAAGCTGAAGAGACAAGAAAGAAAAGGAGACTGTTGCTGCCTCTGTTGAAGATGAAAGTACCGACGATCATGATGATTCTTCTACTGATACAAAAAAGACAAAAGAAGAAAAGCAGGTACAAAAGAGAAGAGGCAGATACATATGAAAGGATGAATGAGAACTCAGAAACAGAGAGGTTGAAGAAATTGGCTAAGAAGTTAAGTGAGGCTGCCACGAAGCAGAGTCCGGTGGTGATTAACGAATTACTGGCCCACTTCATGACCTTGAATGAAGAAAATGGTTTTCTAGAAGAGTTATATGAGGAGTAGAAGATGAAAATTAGTCGATTATATGGTGGCATGGGGGACTATATGAAGATAAAGTGGTACCAGATTGCCCGGTTGATGAGTTTCATGACTTATGGATGGAGATGGAGAAGCTAGGCACTTCTCCATCTCCAGTTTCGATTGGATTAATTCACATCTTCTTTCAGTTTTGAACATCAATAAGTCTGAGAAATCCTTAAACACTTGGACATGAATGTCTGTAGATTGCATGCAGTCAATTTGAATACTAGCCACACACTGTTGGTGTGGGGTGCATCGTATCTTTAAAAAAACTAGATGAAGGCCTCTTGGCAATTAAAAAGATTGAGAGATTCCTCCTAAGAAGGATTCCCCCTGAGTTTGTTAAGGGTCTTTGACAAATGATAGCAATAAGTGACAACTTTTATGCACAATAAGTGACAGCTTTTATGTTATACTATAACCATAGTAGAAAACTTTCTACTATATTCTACTATGCTTATAGTATAACATAAAAGCTGTCACTTATTGTGCATAAAAGCTGTCACTTATTGCTCCAATGGTCTGTGAGGATGAGGGCCAGAGCAGTTGCGCAAATAGGAGTGATGGAGAAGAGTTAAGCTATAAGAGACCAGCGAATGGCAAGCTTAACTCCATTAAACTCAACAGTTTCTATAGCTATGGCTGCGAGGATGAGTGAGGTGTGATGAAAATTTTATGGAAGCAGAGTGTAAGTCGGAGAGAATTCAAACAAGATAGATGGGATAAGCTGGCGGTTCATGATGGATGAGCAAAAAAGGGTTGATATAGCAGCAGTGAAATACCCCAAATATTTATTATCTTAATTAATAAGGATTAATTTAAACCTTGAGCAATAAATGATATATATATCATTATATAAATATATAATCCAAAACGGACACTAAACCATGTATTAAATCTCTAATCAAAGAGAGAATATTATTAAGGAGAAATCAACTCCTAAAGTTAATATCACATGTAACATATTAGTACATGTATTAAATATGACAATACAACTCATTAAACTATATAAAATATTTTATATAGTCAAAACAAATGGTAAGGGCTATATACACTTATATATACACATTAGAAACAAGAGACAAAACATATTACACCTAATACATAAACAACTTAATTATACACATTAATGTAAAAAAAAAAAACATGTTTACCCCCATTAAATATACAACCGACACACATGAAGATCAAAGAGGAAGAAGAATTGGAAAACAAATGTTGGAAAATGTAAACAAGTACAAAGTTAAGCAAAAAAAATATAATAATAAAACCTTACCTCTTCTTTCTCCTATCTCCTTCCTTCATATTTTCGGTAGACAAAACCCCAACACATCCTCCATGTCTCGGCTGCTACAAACCAAAGAAAGGAAAAGCAAACTAGATTAGGCAATAAACTAAGACAAGTACACCTAGTCTAAAAAGGAAATAAGTACTACTTATGCTTTATACTAGCATCTCACCCATAACTTCCCTCCACCCTTCTCAAGTCTCGGTAGCATACATAAGTCTCCTCCATCCTTCCCATCAATCCGATTACACTGCTGGAAAAAGAATCAAGAGAAAGAATGTTGGGAAACTAAACAAGCCATCAAGGACAACCTAGTATACTAGCTCGACCTAACTAGTACTTGGTGGAGACTTTCTACTCTACTAATACTTACCCAGCACAGCTCTTTTTCGCTGCCCATGTCCCCCTTACTCTCGGCATCCTTTCTCCCTCTCTTACCAGCTGAAACATCAACAAAGAAAGGGGACACTATCTCCTGTTTTCCATTCCAGCCGCATCAACTCTCCTTCCCAGCTGTAAGCAACACAAAACCGCCATGGAGACTGGATACATTCACCATCCTACTCACCACCATATACATCTTCTCCTCTCGGTAGTTCAACACCAACAAAACAAATAGACAGCACCTTTCCCCCTCTGTACAACCGCTACGGAAATCCCAAAACAACAAGAAAGTCTTTCTAGCTTCATGTAACATTTTACCACCTCTGTCCAGCAAACATACCCCACTTGTTTTACAGATCTTGAGCACCCTTCTCCTTCCTCACATGTCAACCGTGAACACCATGGACATGGGCTATTGGAGATCTGCAAAAACAAAAGAAATATCAGTATAAATAAGGTAAGGAATCGACAAAAGGCAAAGTAATAAATTATGCTCCTAAACATACTTATCCTCCTTGCTGTACACTGTACAAAATCCTTTCATTTGTAACGCCACCAATCTGTTCCTTGACATGTGCATGGAGCTGAGTTTAGCCTGCATTGAGTCAAAAAAAATCCTCCAAGAACGTACTCCCAAGGGGCTTCAAAATGAGGTAACCATGTGCATTGCTGTCTAGCCTGGAACCCCCTTGTTTCTTTTCCTTCTTTCTGCACCAAACTGAAACTGTTGTTCTTGCTGTTTTCCTGCATTCAAAATGAAGCTGTTAACAGCCTTACTGAACCAGAGAAATTCCCCATCAAGGAGCTGTAAACAGAGAGAAGAACCAGCTCAAGAACAAGGTAGGAAAGTACGTTTCTTGTGGCTATTAGGGCCCTGTTCTTCCCCCTGTTTCTGTACAAAATCTGAAGCTACACTACTGGGTTAAAACATTAGTTTCTGTTGTTGTTTTTTCTGCACAAACCTGAGAGTATGTCCTCCTGCAGTAGACAACCAGAACTGCTGGAAAATCCTCTCCAATGCCACAGCTCCTCCCTCCCTAAAACACCAAGAACTTAGCAGCCTGTTCCAAGAGAAAAACAAGGTTAAGAGGTAAAGAGTTTAGCTATGGTCTAAACATAATATTCATGGCGTAAGCTATGTGAAAAAAAAAAAAAAACTAATGCATGCTACGTACATATGCACAGCCGGGCAATTGTTTGACTGAGGAATTGGTGGAAAAGAATCATTGATGCTGTTACAAGGTAACTAAGTCTAACTACTTGTTATGCTCAAAGGAATTCATTATTCCATAATATATGAAGGGGCCGAGAGTGTATGCATGAATATAGTTAGTTTACACCTTAATTAAGTGCAGGAAATGGAAGGGCAAGTGCTTGGTTAACAAGCCTAAATACTCATGACTAACTTAGGCTGAATCACATGTGAAAAACACAAGAAAACTACCGTAAAAGACCAAGTTGCAAATCTGTACAGAACAGAGGGGTATATACTTGCATATGGGTAGTTTAGATCTTGCTTAAGTGCAGGAAATTAATGGGTAAGTGCTGGGTAAACAAGTCTAGATGGTTATGATATGTCTAGTTTTATGTTTCAGATCTATACTACGTAATTGTTTTCTGCTTACAAAAAAAAATCCTCTTCTGTTGCTAATTTAAAACGATGATTGTTTGAACTGATTCAGCAACTATTTTAGAAATGAATAATGAGTATAGGTGTGGCTGGTGAGTTGAAATATTTGTGGCCTTTTTTTTAAAAAAAAAAAAATACACTATGCGAATTAACGAGGAAGGAAAGTGGATTTAGGAATGCTAATAACAATCTGCACAAAAACCGTAAACAAATTGCAAGGTTAAGGCTTGTTTAAGCCAAAATTATAAGCCTACAATGTAGGAAGAAAATGTTTTTTTTTTTAAAAAAAAGTTATACACAAATCTGAAGAAAACCGAGAGAAGGTATATAGTGGATATATAATTTTGAACTTTGAGTGAGTTTAGAAATTAAGGAGTTAGTTTAACTAAGTATATAAATAAATAAAAGATCACTTATGGAGCCAAACGAAATTTAGTAAAAATATGGGGTGTTGAACTAATATAAAACCGAAGAGAAATGTTTAAGAACTTTAGAAAAGTGTAAAAATACAATTTTAAATAAATTAAAGAGTTAAATGTAAAAACAAAATAGAGTAATAAAAGGGTATTTTCATAGTTATGGTAAATATGGGTCAAAGGAAACATTTGGGGTGGTCAACATTGACCACATATGACATTTAACCAAATTGGAAAGCTAAGTAGATTTATTCGATAATTTGATGAAGTGTTAAATTAAAAATGAAATTTATAATACTATATGGGTGTTTTTGAAATTACCGAAAAGATTGGGTGATATTTGTAAATTTACTAAATTAGTGATGTTGTACGCAATTTAGAAAAATATTGGGTTGGAATGGTGATTTAAATAATTAATATGTATAATGTAAGGTTTCGGTGTTAAATTGTAAGTTTATAAAAAAAATAAGGGGGGGTAATATGTAATAAAAAGAAAGTGTGGGGAGAAAGTATAAATCCGGATAAAATTTGGGTGTTGTTTGGAAATTTAGTATCTATGTATATATGTGTATGTTACAATATTGAAAACCTTAGATTATAGATTAAATAAGGTGTTGAATGTAGCAAATGTTACATTCGGGCTAAAACTGCAATTAATCAAAATTAAGTGGGGAAAGTATGAAGATTTCCGAAAACTATAATGATTGGTTTGGAATTAGTAGACAGACTGTAATATAAAGTTCCAATGTTATAATATGACATTTTGCTACGTTATAAGAAATATATCATTGAGGGATTAACATAGTAAAATTATACCTTGTAAAGAATTACGTAAAATGATTAGTTAAGTTGGGAATTATTAGAGAGCATATTATATTCTAGGAACCGTAAATCGTAAGATGTATAACAATGTATAACCGTTTATTGTAAAAGTGGGAAATCGGGCTTTAATAAGATACGTATGGATAAACGATACAAATGAACAATATGAATTCTACATGGAATGACAAGATACGATTAATATGAAATTTTAGTATGAGATGGAAAAATATCACTTGACTTTGTAAGACATATATATATAGTTAGCACATAATGTGCGCAAGTGTAATATATATAGAGGTTTATGAAATAACGTGACATGAAATATGATACAAGTAAATACGAAAGCGTATAAATGTTACATGTAAGTATACGCATGCATAACCGTACGAGGAATGAATAACGTAGACCGTTAAATAATTACCGTCACGTAACATGCAACGAAATGATGACGAGTATTACATATCCATATGTACGAATTTATAATCGTACATGAATACAGATATGTATATATATAAACACGTGAATATTAATACATACACATAAATGTAAAAAAATACAAAATGATACAAGGATGAATAACCGCGACGGGTATCATGACAACCGGGAATATAACCTCCACGTAGTGAGTGAAATACGGCATTGAACAATGCATATACATAAGTTAAACCGTACGACAGAATATATATAAAAAACGTGGATACTGATAGTAGTTATACATCACAGTAGATTGGACTACGGGATTCAAGCTCCGGGAACGTAGAGGATAGACGTGCGCTCGTTTCGCTAGCTTTGCTCGTCGGTGTACGGTATGTTCATTGTGTGGTCTGAACCCCTGAGGGAAGCCTCGGGTTCGGGTATTACTTGTGTATATGACAAGAGTGATATGCGTGAAATGTATGTGAATGTGTGGTCCAAAAGCTCTAAGGGTTCCCTTGGGTTTCGGACATTATTTGTGATTACATGACAAGATTAATAATATTGTGCATGTGTTGTATGTGTTTATCGTTCCGACCATCAAAGCGATTATTAATTGTGCGTGTACGTGGTTCGGATTTGTTAACAATTATCACTCAACCTATATGTGGACCTTTAGGAGAGACTCCGAGTACTGACTTACGAGAGAAAGACCTCTCCTAATACTAAGTGAGCAACTTAGTTTAGAGACTTGGTATTAACCGTCTCTAGAGCGCTGACTCGAACTAAAACATCACCTAGCGAACTTCTAGGTATATGTATATGGCCGATGGGCCTCTAATGAATGTGTTTTCTCCAATAATGAGATTGAATCTCCAGAAGACTAATTGAAACATACTAACATACGAGAGTGTAATAATTAATGATACAATGTTTAGTAAATCCTGGTCTGCATTCGTTCCAGTAGGTTGCGCATAGTGATCACTGAGTGTTCTTCCCGGATCGGGGTTCCCACTCTATTAGCCCAACGAGCCTACATAGATCGTTGGCCGGAATGTACCGCCGTTGGTACCAGGCTTCTTGCCACCAGGACGACTGTCCATTAATGAATAAAATTTACGGGTTGTCCTAACTTGACACCCAACACGTAATAAGGTTACAGAATGTTGAGAACTTGAGAGATCGATGGTATATAATGAGAATCAGATCGTTTGTTGAAAGACAACGTACTCTAATGCTTTATTTCGTTTGTTGTGATTATGCATGTATCGTGTTGTATGTGAATGTATTGACTGCCTTGGTTGTGTTTAAACGTTTTCCTTCCATATACTTACAGTTTTATTACATTTGTAAACTGGTACAACATGTAACGAATCTCATGTTAAGACGGCTAATTAACCTACGTGACCTAAAGGGTCTAAGATAACATAGTTAACATACTCGGCCAAGTGCTGAGCCCTCCATGGGCACCGATATATGCTGTTTCAGGTGGATGATGATTGGCGTTCAAGTGCGGGATCAAGGGTAGATGACCTCGACCTTTATTTATTACGCTTCTAGGATTAATGTTAGTACTTGATAACTTTGGGAATACTATAGGTGCTCACTTGTCATAGTTATTTAGTTGTATTTAGGATGTTATAGTTAATATCTCGTTCGTCACTGCGGTTATTTATTGTCGTTGTTTATTATATTTCGTTGCTGCTTCATTACTCGCAGGCGAGTAATGGCATGTGACACCCGAGTGAGGATTATAGTATTTCAACTTCGCTGTAAGACGTCTTTAATTCTGCTACGTGAGTGATCATTACGGATTTATTGTGAGGGGTGTTACAAGCAGGACTACCAGGGGTTGGAGGAAAAGAAGGAACTTGGTGGCTGCTTGCGGCTTGCATGCAACGAGAATTGAGAGAAAAGGATGGGGTGTTGCAGAGTTGCTCATGTCGAGTATATGTGCAGTGCGGAAGATTTTCTTCACTTCCTCAAGGCATTAGAAATCATTTTCTTCTGTTTCCAAGATAATGTAGAAGAATTTGAGGAGGCCGTGACCCAATTTCCTCCCGTCTTAGGGAGACGTAGGAACGTCAGTGTCTTGGAGAGGAAAAGAAACGCAAGTAGCGTACTCATCTTCGCTATGCTTTGTTATGATGTTATCAACAGAGGGTTAAACGAGAGACGCCACAAATCCTATTTTGTCTTACGTGTTTTCCATTTCATGTCTGTTTCAATCTTTTCAGGTCTTCTCTAGTGGAAATTTGATATTTCTGACCTTCAGTCATTTAAGCAAACATAAAGGATGGATGGTAACGAGATATGAATTCCCCTTTGAAAATCCTCACCCTCTATCACAAGGAGTCAAAAAGTTAAGTAGGCCTGCTGGTGGTTCCACAGGAAACCAGCACTAGATGATGAACGAGAATCTACTAGGTGATGTGAAGAACTATCTATAAACAAATTTAATGTCACCGTCGTCGCTGTTGAGCTAAACCTTTGAGGTCACACAGTTTATTCTGTATTCACATATATAAATCCATAGTTGAACAATTTTGTTACCAAATCAAGAATATAAGTAAAAGCAGTCTGCCAATAAACTGCAGCGATAACACAATAATGATTATGGAAATTAAATTACGACAAGGCTCGTATGGACAAGAATTCGCTAATATTATTAACCTACGACAAGATGTAAATAGTTTCATCCCAAAGTATATTGCAACAAACTTTTGCTCGCCTTGTATTTGCAGATGGACATCACCGATTCCTCTCACACACACCAAGAAGTACATAAAACCGAACAAACTTTTGATTTCGTTTTCTTATTATGTACATACCCTTTACACCTTATGTCACACCCATATCTACAAATAACTCTAGAATTAAACTGGAATTATGTAACCACCAGACGTATCCGACATGTTGATAGCTCTAATGAAGCCAAGTGTCATGAACATGGATTGAGATTATAGAATGAGAAAGGAAATAAAACAGACAAGTAGATAACAGAACAAATGGGAGTCAACCACTCCTTTGGTAGCAAAACAGCACTATCATTTTCATTTGACTTTGTTCATTTGAGACAAAGGAGTCCACTGCTCCCTAGCAGATGGGAATAAAAACTTTGCTCTTCATTTCTTTAGTTTGAAGTTGGCTTTGATATGACTTGCTTGATGGCTCTGCATATGTTCTGTGCTGATAAGTGAGAGTTGATTCAAGCAAATCAAAAAGATGTCTTTGGGTTCCAACCTACATGAGATGATTGGAAAAAAACATGAACATATTAGAAATTAATGCAACCATACAAAATCTGTTGTATTAGATGAAATAAATGGTTATAAGACTACCAAGTTGTTTGTTGATAATGGTCATGTCTGGAATCCTCTTGTCACTATCATCATAACCTTCGCCATAGAATTCTTGGGAGCTGACATCGATTGTTGGGTTGTCCAATGTGGCTCACTAGTCACCTTGGCATAAACCTAGAGAATACAATTCCAATAATTATTTGTGACATTCTAATCAATATTTCAAAATATAACTGAAAATCATAGATAACATAGAAGGTAAAGACATGTTTTTCATATGTCTCACCTCAATCATCATCTCAGCAAGCTGTCGAACTGTGACCTCATTGTTTGGGTTTCCCACGTTAAATATCTGACCATTAGCCCTACTTGGGTTTTCCTGGCAAAAAGATAATATTCTATTTCAATTTCCAAGAAAAGACATACTAATTTCATAACCTTGAACTATAACAACAAGGACATGGAAAGACAATGAATGGTAACTCACAATCATTAAGAGAACAGCCTCAATAGCATCCTTGATGTAGATAAAAGTTCTTTGGGATTCACCACCATCAACAAGCTTGAGGGGCTCACGACGAAGAAGATTCTATATATATAGAAAACAAAAATAAACTAGAATCACAAGAATAAACTATTTAAAGATAATAGTACCAAATACTTGAATGTATGTAAAGCAAAACTCACATTACTAAAGCAAGCCAAAACCCGAGGAACACCTTCGCCATCAACACCAGGAATGAAATCCATTCTAGGGCCAATCCAGTTGAAAGGTCTGACTATGGAGAATTGAAGACCATTTTCAGCTCCCTCGGCTATGAAATGATCAAGATGAATAACGATTAACACCTTTGAATGACGCATAAGTTGTCTTAATAAAAAATCAATGAATTATTAGAAAGTTTACCATAAATAAGCCTCTCGATCAGCTGCTTAGCACATGCATATGACCACCTTTGTTTCTCAATGGGGCCAAAAATGCAAGGGGTAACATCTTCTTTGAGCATATAGAATTCAGGATCCTGTCATGGCATGCATATAATTGATGTTAGCAAGAATAAGAGTTTTATTATCGAAATATATATAAGTTCTTTCTTCAATATAACAATAAATCAGTCATCAATCTTTTTCATTTCCAACTGCCTAAAACAATTAAAAATTGAGTTGATAATAGTCAGTCATTCACCATCTATATATTAGGGTATCTCACCTGACGATAAGGATGATCTTTGGGGAGGAATGAACCAATTGTTTTGCCATAAATTTCACAAGTGGAGAAGTGGATGAGGCGTTTGTTGTTCTCTGTACAGTACTTCACCTGTTAAAGGTAGGTAAGACCTCAAGTCAGCATTGAAAATTCTATCATTGAAAGCTCTCTGTCTTATGAGTTTGAATACCATACCACTGGTAGAGCATCGTTGAAGTTGCTGTAGATAGTATCCAATGGACGAGTGTTGTAGTCAGCTGGAGTACAGATGGCCGCCAAATTTATGGTCTACAGTCAATGAAGTGATCGATCAGGAATCATGTCAGAACAATTGCATTAGAAAAGGGGAACAACATTAACACAACAATTGCCATAGAAGATGAAGAACTTACCAAGTCTGACATCTTAATGAGGCCTTCGAGCCTTGAATCATTCTTGATGTTAAGTCTATGGAATTGAATCCGGTCGGACCAAGGATGGTTGTCCGGTTCAAGCAAGTGCATAATTTTGTCGTTATAAACATCAACAGCCAACACCTTATGCGTGTCTCAAACATGAGTTTCTCGCAGAGGTGAGAGCCAATGAATCCACCAGCACCAATCATGCAGATGGTCATCGGATTGATGAGGTTCCCGTCGAGGTCTACTCTCGTTGTGGAGGCCATTCTCTTACTCTCTTACTTGAGCTGAGTGTTTCTTTCTCGGGAGTAGCAAGCAGAGTTTTTTTGGGCTCTCTCTTCACTTGTGTTTGCTTTGAAGAAGATGGTTCGGTGATGGAGAGCTGCTCAGAGTTGGGGTATATATATACAGTACGGTGATCCTGTCGGCTCAACTTCCCCTACAAATAAAGCCTTTTGAAAAAGGATTTCCTTTTAATTGATTTTTAACTACTTCCTTTGTATTTAATAAGACGATATAAATAGCTATTAAAAATATAATAGTGTGAAGTACCATAATACATGTATGTAGCGTACATATTTGTGAAATGATTACTAAGAGTAGTTGAATATTTCGTACAATGTTCGATTGTTATGTGAGTGACAAAATTTTGAAAATAAAAGCTCAACAGATGAATACAATAATGTATTGAACTACTAGCAAGTCATGTGGTAATATCATAAGAGTCATAGAATTATTCGTCCAATTATCTTCTAGATAATGACGGTTTAACAATCCATATGCTTGATCAGTTCAATCTAACTACTGAATCTTCTTCCTATACAAAAGACAACTGAATCTTGTAATAAGCAGCATTTTTTATGTAAACTTAAGTACTTTAATATTCAACCATTTTTATAGTTCAGAAATTAATTGAATTGTTGATTTATTTTTTCAAAGCGGCCTCATGCAATGTGTGTTGACTTATTTTTATCTTTAATCTAATGATCCGAAACTATAATTTCATTGTGCTCGGAAGCCCTTATTAATTTCACTAAAACTGAATAAGGTTTTCAAATAAAAAAACTCTTTTGAGTGGACCTACATGCCTCGTGTCTTGCTTGGCTAATGGCTTATTGTTGCAGTTGCTCACACAATCTCTCCATTTTGGGTACACACCAGCTGGTAGATTGTTTTATTTGAAGAAAACTTATCTCATGTATGGCTTTATCTGTACTTAGACGTCCATATTCTAGACAAAATAGCAAACAGATTGACTGGGTGGAAATCCACCTCACTATCCAGAGCAGGACGCTTGCTCTTGATCAAAACAGTGCTAGGAAGTCTTCCCTTGTATTACTTGAGCTTATTCAAAATTTCCAAAAAAAGTAGTGCAACCGATCAACAAACTCCAGTGGAACATAACGGTGGTCTTGGGGTCATAGATATAAAACTAAAAAACGCGGCATTACTCTTTAAATGGTGGTGGAAGATCCCGCAGGACGACGGTAAATTATGAAGAAATATAATCTTCTCCATCTATGAAGTTGACATCACCCTCCCTATCACAGACACAAAATGGCACCATTCCCGTCGAAAAGGGGTGTGGAAAACCATACTGTCAATTTCCTCATGGAATCCTTCACATGCACATGTCATGGAGACCGGTATTAAATGGGTTGTAAAAACGGGAGACGTACGAGATTCTGGCTTGATGTCTGGGTTGGAGTTCAACCCCTCCACCCGATTCCCCGGGCTATTTTCTGTTTCTGAACAGAAACATTCCTTCGTACATGAAATGGGCTTCTAGGATGGATCAGCTTGGCATTGGTCTTTTATGTGGCGACGACAGATGTTCGTGTATGAAAGGGCTCAGGTAGATCAATTACTGGCAGTAATTGATAACTCTTTTGGATACGAACTGGAGGAAGATGATCGTCTAGGCTGGTTGCATGCCATTGACAATTCTTACACGTCCAAATCTTTCTACAAGGCTGCTCTCGACCTGAAGCATCAAGATCGCACCGCCTAGTGTAGGGCTTATTGGCAAAAACTCGCACCGCCTAGGATTGAATTGACGGTCTGGTTCTTTCTTCATGGACGATTGCAGACCAAGGACCTCCTCTTCGTTAGGGACATGATCCCCCTGCGACAATTACGTTGCTCTTTCTGTCGAACAACAGTTGAGACTACAGACCATCTTTTCATCCATTGCATTGCAACCAGGAAAATTTGGACTATAATACTCGACTGGTGGGGTGTAGTGTTCACTTTTCCTCAAGCCGGTATAGCCCTCTTCCATACATGGCAAGGTTTCACTGGATCCCGACGAAAAAGACTGCTCTGGTCCTCCTCTCTGCTTCACACTATTAATACGATTTGGAATGTCCGAAATAAAACAATTTTTGATGGAGCCACACCGGATTGGACTATGGCCGCGGATAGTATCAAACGAGCTAGCTTGGAGTGGTCTCGAGAAGAGACCTTTCTTCCCTCTCATGTCATTTTGTCCTCTAGAAAACTGTTTACTTTGTTGTATAGCTGAATGTTATTTATTGTTTCTGCTACGATCTTGGCAAGAAGGGCTTCTTAGCCATAGTATTGCCTCTTTTTGTAACTGGTCTATACCAACAAATTATCAAAAAAAAAAAATAGTGTTCATTGCATTGCACCTTTAGTCTGGCTGTCAATTATATTGCCTTCTGAGATAAAGCCTAATGGCTAACTGCAAATGCTTTTTGGGCCACACAACTCCAGTGGGTAGGGAGGTTGAATCATGTAGGGCGATGCATTCACTGAGTATTCCACCCCACGATGCTACCAGTCTTCCCACATATTGGAAATTAGAGACACCTAAATGTGGGGGAATAATTTTCAAAGATACGACCCATCCTCTGCTGATGAGTGGAGAGACTGGATTGCTGCCTTGACAGGGAGAATTTTCGACTTAATGGGAAGGACTCACCTCTATCACTATGGTTGCCTAAAATAGCCGAGAGTAATTCTTTGAAAATTAACTTAAGTCTTGGGGAAAATTTTCGTAAAAATACCAATCTCATAAAAAAATTACATGCGGTGGTTTTTTTTACAAAAAATTACACGGATGTGTCAAACCAGTGTAAAGAAGCAGCCCCGGGGTCAGGGCAGCTTGCCAGAAACTGTCCGGGAGCAGAGCTACTTCTACATTTTTCTACTTGAAACCGCCCTGGGCCCGGCGCGGCTTCAGGCAAAATTCCTGAAAGCAACCTTAAAGTCGGGGCGGTTTCTTTGAAATAAGTCAGCATAGTGTTTTATTTCAAATCTCTGATCCATATTGGACACTTTATGACTTAGACAATTGTCTTGTAGTGGGCAGGAGTAATATCTCTGACACACCACCCACCAATTAATATCAGTCATTCCATTTTGAAATGAGTCTATAGAGTGCTTTACTTCAAATCTTTGACCCTTGTGGCGGTGCCAATGTTCTTCATTATATATAGAAGTGGTTGTGGCAAACTTCAATTGCACAACTTCTCAGCATTCAGCTCCCCTCTCTCTCTCTCTCTCTCTGATCTACCACTCTATTAAATATACCATACTATGAACTTTGTTTCTCATCTATATTCCACATTATCAAGC
>CM041777.1:331936195-332060713 GCA_023374045.1 Limonium bicolor | reverse complement strand
TTATTCGGCGCCTAGTAACTAAAGAGCTGCTCTTCGAGAGAGATTTGATTCCAATTGGGTAGAGTCTCTGCCCCTGGTGTAAACGAGCTATGGAAGCAGTGGAACATGTAATCTTCCATTGCCCAGCAATCAGCAGAGTGTGGGAAGTTATCCTCAGGTGGTGGAATATGGGCTTTGTCTTTAAGTGCACCGCAAAAGAAATTTATCATGATTGGTTTACTGTTTCCCTCCTTGGTAAGCCGAGATGTGTATGGAGATCCACGTTATGCTATGGGATTTATATATATGGCTGCTGCGAAACAATGTGGTTTTTGGCAGTGATACTCTTGATGCTGGACAACTTGCAACTCAAATAAAACTGGGTACGTGGAGATGGACGAAAGTTTGGTGGAAGGATTTCCCGCTGGCATGTAGCTTCTTTTGTTGGTGCTGCGTCCCTAAAAGACTATTTATGATTGCAGTAGATGATATTACTTGTTCTGGTTAGTGCTTTCAAGTTTGGTTTGGACACAGTTTGTTTTCGAACCCTTTTGTAGTTTATGACTCTAGGCTTGTAACTAGATGTTGTGGGACACTCTTTTTCCTCCCTAAGCTTTTTCCCATTGGGTTTTGCTTAGGGGGGTTTTAACGAGGCCCAAAGATACACTCATCTAAACTTTATTTTCCAATTTAATTGGCTCTTTGAGCCCAAATTATCAAAAAAAAATGTATTTGATGATTAAACAAGGTGTATCATTGTTGGGAGAGTGGATATTCAAAACCTCCTTAATAATGGTCAAAACCAGCATATTGCTGTCAAAAGAATGACTCCAACTACACATCAAAAAACAAAGTCGAAAAGAAGCCTCAAGTTACAATATGTTAAGATGTACAAAAAGAGTCACCCCAACACCACAACCAAAAGCTCCCAGGATGCAATATACTAGATCAATACTCAGAGCTCCTAGAGCAAAGGACCATATCCAGCCAATCATAGTCGGAGCTGAATCTTCCCATCTTCTGAGCTTTTGTTTTCAAAATTTTGTCTCTCAAATAGAAATCGAACCTACGAAATAATTCAACTAATCTTATTAATCAATTTACAATATGTACGATACATAAATGATTCTTAACACTTTATTATATTTATCTTATCGCTATTAATTTATATCAGCAAAAAATTACCGAGGGAATAACAACGGTAGTACTTAAATCAATTTAAAGGCCCTTGTTTGGTAAAAAAAAGGTGGAAAAACCTTTTTTCTATGTTTTGTTAATAACGGATATTCGTTAATCGAAGTTTAAAATAAAGTACGGTATTCGGTTATAACCGAATTAACCAAATTTAATACTAATATCCATCCGAACTTGCTAAAATAACTGAAATAACCGAACTTCTAAAAATAACCGAAAAAATGAAACTTTCTAAATTAACTGAAATAATCAAATCCTAAACCTAATTAAGTGTATAGTAAAATAGTAGATAAAAGTATTGGGTATAAAAAAAATATAAAAATATTTTTGTAAAAGTTCACTTATTACGGATAACCGAAGCTTGGATTTCAATATGTGTGAACCGAACCGTACTTTATTACGATAACCGTTTTAACTGAAATACCCGAACTTTTGTAAAACGGTTAAAAATACGTCGATCGAATCTGAAAAAGAGAACGTTTATCTCGGATAACTGAAATAACTGCCCCTACAAATTATGAGAATTTAAAAAAAAATTCAAATTTATCATTGAGAAGTAAAGGATTAATTCCCTTTTAGAAATAAAAAATTTCATTAGATTGGGGGATCCCTCTTAACTCTTAAAGAACGAATTACACTTTTACCACTAAACTATACTCGTTACAATGCGATTATTGTGTCTAAATGTAACTTTTGTCGAATGAATGAAGCTGGATCAGAAAAGAATCATGAAAAATTAGAGTATTGAAGTAGGACTTAATCAGAGGAGGAAAATTCATACATGCACGTCGGAACCAGAAATTATAATTGAGGGAGGTATGGACAAAATTATAAAAATTTAGCGGGATCTTTTATTAAAAAAAAGTTTTACACTATAATTTGTGTAAATTAATAAGGTTGGGGTGTACCTTCCATTCCCCTCTTCCTCCGCCACTGCATACATGAGATAAGTTTTCTTCAAATAAAACAATCTACCAGCTGATGTGTACCCAAAATGGAGAGATTGTGTGTGCAACTACAACAATAAGCTAATAGCCAAGCAAGTCATGAGGCGTGTAGGTTATCCAACCAGTCAACATCCCATACATGGGGTACAGTCACCTTTTCGGCATTGAGGACACTAAAGAGAGTTTTTTATTTGAAAAACCTTAGTCAATTTCAATGAAATTAATAAGAGCTTGCGAGCACAATGCTCGCCCTGTTGAATATTTAGTTGTCTGAAAGAGTAAATGAATATAGTTTCTGATCATTAGATTCAAAGAGTTATTTGAGTACACATCTCCCCAGCTTTAGTAATAACTGATTTTTTAACTAAAAGATAAGAATAAGTCCGCTTTGAAAAAAAATCAACAATCCTTGAATTAGGCAATTAATTTCTGAACTATAAAAATGGTTAGATATTAGAGTACTTAAAGTTTACATAAAAATTGCTGCTTATTACAAGATTCATTTGTCTTTTTTATAGGAAGAAGATTCAGCAGTTAGATTGAACTGATCAAACAACTATTATTCAATGTTTCTTTGAAGCAAATGGTTCATTCAACATCTATATGGATTGTTAAACCATCATTATCTAGAAGATAATTGGACGAATAATTCTATGACTCTTATGATATTACCACTAGCTAGTAGTTCAATACATTATTGTATTCATCTGTTGAGCTTTTGTTTTCAAAATTTTGTCACTCACATAACAATCGAACATGTACGAAATATTCAACTAATTTTAGTAATCATTTTACAAATATGTGCGATACCAATTATGATTTTTAACACTTTATTTTATTTTTTAAATCGCTATTTATATTGTCTAATAAAATACCGAGGAAATAAACACGGTAGTGGCTTAATCAATTACAAGGCAAGACCTTTTTTGGTTAAAACAAGAAGGAAAGATCTAAGTTTTTGTTTTTTTAATTGTACGAGGAAGTTAGACTCTCAAATCAAAGACATCTTCCTTCTCCGCTGACACGATCAAAATGGTTAACCCACCGTAATGTATATATATATATACCAACTCTGAGCAGCTCTCCATCACCGAACCATCTTCTTCAAAGCAAACACAAGTGAAGAGAGAGCCCAAAAAAACTCTGCTTGCTACTCCCGAGAAAGAAACACTCAGCTCAAGTAAGAGAGTAAGAGAATGGCCTCCACAACGAGAGTAGATCTCGACGGGAACCTCATCAATCCGATGACCATCTGCATGATTGGTGCTGGTGGATTCATTGGCTCTCACCTCTGCGAGAAACTCATGTTTGAGACGCAGCATAAGGTGTTGGCTGTTGATGTTTATAACGACAAAATTATGCACTTGCTTGAACCGGACAACCATCCTTGGTCCGACCGGATTCAATTCCATAGACTTAACATCAAGAATGATTCTAGGCTCGAAGGCCTCATTAAGATGTCAGACTTGGTAAGTTCTTCATCAATTTCTCTGTTCTATGGCAATTGTTGTGTTAATGTTGTTCCCCTTTTCTAATGCAATTGTTCTGACATGATTCCTGATCGACTTCATTGACTGTAGACCATAAATTTGGCGGCAATCTGTACTCCAGCTGACTACAACACTCGTCCATTGGATACTATCTACAGCAACTTCAACGATGCTCTACCAGTGGTATGGTATTCAAACTCATAAGACAGAGAGCTTTCGATGATAGAATTTTCAATGCTGACTTGAGGTCTTACCTACCTTTAACAGGTGAAGTACTGTACAGAGAACAACAAACGCCTCATCCACTTCTCCACTTGTGAAATTTATGGAAAACAATTGGTTCATTCCTCCCCAAAGACCATCCTTATCGTCAGGTGAGATACCCTGATATATAGATGCTAAATGACTAACTATTATCAACACAATTATTAATTGTTTTAGGCATTTGGAAATGAAAAAGATTGATGACTCATTTATTGTTGTATTGAAGATAGAACTTATATATATTCCGATAATAAAACTCTTATTCTCGCTAACATCAATTATATGCATGCCATGACAGGATCCTGAATTCTATATGCTCAAAGAAGATGTTACCCCCTTGCATTTTTGGCCCCGTTGAGAAACAAAGGTGGTCATATGCATGTGCTAAGCAGCTGATCGAGAGGCTCATCTATGGTACACTTTCTAATAATTTATTGAGTTATCATTAAGACAACTTATGGGTCATTTAAAGGTGTTAATCCTTATTCATCTTGATTATTTCACAGCCGAGGGAGCTGAAAATGGTCTTCAATTCTCTATAGTTAGACCTTTCAACTGGATTGGCCCTAGAATGGATTTCATTCCTGGTGTTGATGGCGAGGGTGTTCCTAGGGTTTTGGCTTGCTTTAGTAATGTGAGTTTTTCTTTACATTCAAGTATTTGGTACTATTATCTTTAAATAGTTTATTCTTATGATTCTAGTTTATTTTTGTTTTCTATATATATAGAATCTTCTTCGTCGTGAGCCCCTCAAGCTTGTCGATGGTGGTGAATCCCAAAGAACTTTTATCTACATCAAGGATGCTATTGAGGCTGTTCTCTTAATGATTGTGAGTTACCATTCATTGTCTATCCTTGCCCCTTGTTGTTATAGTTCAAGGTTATGAAATTAGTATGTCTTTTCTTGGAAATTGAAACAGAATATTATCTTTTTTCCAGGAAAACCCAAGTAGGGCTAATGGTCAGATATTTAACGTGGGAAACCCAAACAACGAAGTCACAGTTCGACAGCTTGCTGAGATGATGATTGAGGTGAGACATATGAAAAACATGTCTTTACCTTCTATGTTATCTATGATTTTCAGTTATATTTTGAAATATTGATTAGGATGTCATAAATAATTATTGGAATTGTATTCTCTAGGTTTATGCCAAGGTGACTAGTGAGCCACCATTGGACAACCCAACAATCGATGTCAGCTCCCAAGAATTCTATGGCGAAGGTTATGATGACAGTGACAAGAGGATTCCAGACATGACCATTATCAACAAACAACTTGGTAGTCTTATTACCATTTTCATCCAATGCAACAGATTTTGTATGGTTGTATTAATTTCTAATATGTTTCATGTTTGTGTCCAATCATCTCATGTAGGTTGGAACCCAAAGACATCTCTATTTGATTTGCTTGAATCAACTCTCACTTATCAGCACAGAACATATGCAGAGGCCATCAAGCAAGTCATATCAAACCAACTTCAAACTAAACAAATGAAAAGCAAAGTTCTTATTCACATTGCTAGGGAGCAGTGGACTCCTTTTGTCTCAAATGAACAAAAGTCAAATGAAAATGATAGTGCTGTTTTGATACTAAAGGAGTGGTTGACTCCCATTTGTTCTGTTGTCTACTTGTCTGTTTTATTTCCTTGCTCATTCTATCATCTCAATCCGTGTTCGATGACACTTGACTTCATTAGAGCTATCGAACATGTCGGATACGTCTGGTGGTTACATATTTCCAGTTTAATTCTAGAGACATTTACAGATATGGATGTGACACAAGGTGTAAAGGGCATGTACATAATAAGAAAACGAAATCAGAAGCTTGTTCGGTTTTTGTACTTCTTGGTGTGTGTGTGTGAGAGGAATCGGTGATGTCCATCTGCAAATACAAGGCGAGCAAAAGTGTCTTGCAATATACTTTGGGATGAAACTATTTACATCTTGTCGTTAGTTAATAATATTAGCGAATTCTTGTCCATACGAGCCTTGTCGTAATTTCATTTCCATAATATTATTGTGTTATCGCTGTAGTTTACTGGCAAATGGCTTTTACTTATAGTGTTGATTTGGTAACAAAATTGTTCAACTATGGATTTATATATGTGAATACAGAATAAATTGTGCAACCTCAAAGGTTTACCTCAACAGCGATGACGGTGACATTAAATTTGGTTATAGATAGTTCTTCACATCATCTGGTAGATTGCGCGTTCATCATCTAGTGCTGGTTTCGTGAAACACCAGCAGGCCTACTTAACTTTTCGACTCCTTGTGATAGAGGTGAGGATTTCTAAGTGGGATTCATATCTCATTACCATCCATCCCTTATGTTTGCTTAAATGACCAAGGTCAGAAATATCAGATTTCCACTAGAGAAGACCTGAAAATTGAAACAGACATGAAACGGAAAACACGTAAGACAAAATAGGATTTTGGCGTCTCTCGTTTAACCCTTGTGATAACATCATAACAAAGCTAGCGAAGATGAGTACGCTACTTGTTTCTTTTCCTCTCTGGGACACCGGTGTTCCTTCGTCTCCCTAAGACAGGAGGGAATTGGGGTCACGGCCTCCTCAACTTCTTCTACACTACCTTGGAAATAGAATACAATGATTTCTAATGCCTTAAGGAAGTGAAGAAAATCTCCCGCACTGCACATATACTCGACATGAGCAACTCTGCAACACCCCAGCGTTTTCTCTCAATTCTCGTTGCATGCAGCCACCAAGTTCCTTCTCTTCCTCCAACCTCTGGTAGTCCTGCTGCTATATCAACCCTTTTTTGCTCACTCCATCATGAACCGCCAGCTTATCCCATCTATCTCGTTTGAATTCTCTCCGACTTACACTCTGCTTCCACAAAATTTTCATCACACCTCACTCATCCTCGCAGCCACAGCTACAGAAACCATTGAGTTTAATGGAGTTAAGCTTTCCATTCACTAGTGTCTTATAGCTCAACTCTTCTCCATCACTCCTATTTGCGCAGCTGCTCTGGCCCTCATCCTCACAGACCATTAGAGAAAATTTAGTAGATTTTGATTCACTAAGGCTGGACATAACATCTTCATCTTTGAGTTTGAGACTATCTCAACCATGCAATCCATCCTTGTTAGAGGTTTGTGTTCTATCAACTACTATTGCTCAGCATAAATTCACTTGGATTCCCTTTTGGTTCCGAGTGTATGATGTCCCTAGGGCTCTCCACAATTGGGAATTTGCGAGAAGTGCTACAATAAAGATTGGTAGGTTCACTAGATTGTTGAAGATGAAGCCTCATCAGGCTTTCGGTATCTACGTTTTAAGGTCCTTATGAATGTTTATCTTCATATTCTCAAATCCCTTCCTACGTCAATTGATGGACATTTCCTGGTTTTTACAATCACGTATGATAACATACCCTTTATATGCTCGAAATGTGGTCTCTTCCTCCATGCCACTAAAGCTTGCTTGAAACCTCGACCGGAGGAAGTTGAAGATGTACCCTATGGCATGTGGCTCAACACAGATCGTTACATGGCTAGGGCACACTCTCAAGCATACCATTCCCCCTGGATGTATGGTTCTACCCACCAAGAGCCTCGAATGAACCGATTGAGTACACCGCATGTTAAGCCCTAGATTTTTTCTTTTGTTTCATGTTTGCAAAGGGAGTATTATGTTATTTTCTATCTTATGTTATTGAGTTATGTCATGAGAGGCTGATTTTATAAGCTTGGATGGGAGGACGGGTAAAAGGGTCTTTTGGCATTGTTAATATTTAGGAATAAGTTAGGAAATGAGCTTCCTAATTTACGTCATTTCATTTTCCACTTCCTACTCTCTCTTTCCAATTTCCATTCTGCTTTTTCTCCATAAGTGCCTTTTCTTCTTCTTCCTTTGTTTTTGCTTCCAATGTCTAAATTGTTCGGATGGTTCTGCTTGTGGATTTCTGGACTACTAGTCCATCGGATTTCACGTTTGAGTTGTCGGTTTTTGTTTGTGTTTGTTCTTCGTATTATTCCTTTCCATTTCTGACTTTGGTTTTGACCTCTGGTTAATTCGGTTAGTCACTCATTGAGTTTTCCAGTTGAGATTCAAAGAGTGTGTAGTATGGAGTCTGTAGAGTTTTATGGTTCTTTGATTCAAGGTAGGTGGTAAAGGATTTGGTATGGGTGAGTTCACCCATGGGGATTCTAGGATTTTGTTTTGTTTCTGAATGTGTTCGATATATTCTCTAATTTTATTGTGAATCTAGCTTAGTATTGATGTGCGTTTTTCCTCTGCTAAAACCCCATGGTATTGTGTTTTGATTACGTATTTTGATATAGAAAGTTATGTGATATGATAGTGATTTTGAGGCTTCGAAGTTCGTACGTTTCTGCTTCTAATTTTGCAGATTTTGTTGTGTCTGAACATGTATGTAACACCCCTAGCGGTAAACACACCATTACTCTTAACCCGTCTCCATTATCAATACACAAGCAGCGGAAATCCTAATACGACCGGGGTGAAACAATGCCGTTAGCCACCCACGTGGCTAACAAGGCCAATTCCAACCAAACGATACAACACACTATCGGTCTGATGGGTCTTTACCGAGTACACTATACAAATGATACATCTCATTCCCATATTAATTCTCAACCCAAATACAACCTTCAATTACATGATATACAATACGATCTCCATTTAACGTTATACCGAGTATCTACAATTCCCAACATTACTATTGACCTTTCGGTCTTACATTTCCATAATACAAAAATACAAGTAATTAACAACTACCCTTGCTTAATCTCACCCCGTCCTACTCTCGAACGGTGACCGGTTACAAGCCCTATACAATTTACTACCATCTATATTTCACTCCTAGCTATCCACGCATAGTTGTCGGTCCCTTACTGTGATCACGTCCGCTTCGGGTACCTGCACACTAAAAACGTTGCCCCTAGGGGCTCAGCTTACGCTGATTATGACTTCCGTATACCCCGTGTACTAGCGAGGGTACGCCGACTATTTGGTCGAGAGCATGCAGTTCATTTTAATTCAAACATCGTGCAAGGCAACAATACATTATATATGTATATTGGCACAATCACAGTTCAATATTGAACACAAACACTAACACACAACAAGAGGTTAGTTTCGTTTGTTGTATACTTAGGCTTTGAGGGTTATACCTCACTATGCCTCAATTCATTCTACAACGTCACCCACTCAATCGGGTTACACTTACTCAATTTCTCTTACTCTCAAATTCCATACTCAATACTCACATGCTCAATTCACAATACTCAATACTCAATACTCAAGGTCTCAATCAATACTTAATACACAAAGGCAACTCAATCCAACAAGCACAAAGTTCACAATCACCAACCAAGGTTTGTCTTCAATCAAACTTCACAATGGGTTAGCCCAATTAGCATCCGGGTTAATCGGATGTCATTATCTCAATACTCAAGATCATCAACTCAAACAAGTCCAAAGTCATTCTCAACCAATTTTCCTTCCCTTACCAATACTCAATGTTAAGTCGGTATGACCTCCGGGCAGGGATAAGGCTATCCCACCACCGGGCTCAAAGTTGGCTCACTTAACCAGGTTGCTACCCATTTAAGGGGTTTGGACCGTGGAAAAGATTATAGCCAGGAATCGGTTAACAATCTCTCTTACAACCTCATCCTCACGCGTGGCCGAAACTATATCGGGCTTCCCAAATACTCCAAATTACTCAATTCCCAACTCTCAATGTTAGAGATTTAGATGGTTAGGAGTTAGTGAGAAGCCATCCACAATATTCACACTTCCACAATCAAACAGCAATTCAATCACAGTTACCATAACCAATCAAACAACATTTCACTTACAATCACAACCTTCCAACTCATCCACAACTCAGAGTAATACCTCACACAAATACGCAACAAGGTATGCATACGCCTCTTCCTCATCCATTCATTTCATGAATTATACAAACTAAATGTTCAAGGCAATATAGCAAAACAAAATAACACAAGCACAAGTAGGTGCATAAAAATCCGATTCGTGCATTTATCTTATTAGGTGATCAAATAAGAACACAAATCGGGGTAACCAGGTTAGGATACAGAGCATGAAGAAATCATACCTTGCACCGTTGATTTGGACTCACCGACTCCTCTTCGGTGTTCAACTATTCGAATCCAAGCATATACATACAGTTGGGTGGTTAATTATCCACAATTAACCTTAGTTGCTATTTTTCTAAAGTTTCCAAGTTTATACTCACTAACTCCTTGTTGCTCAAATACCTTTACTTATGTTACTTACTTAAAATTATTTTCTAAGCTGGTTTATAGCCCTAATGACCTTTAAACATCATTAATTATGTCTTAATTACCTTATAATATCATTACCTATCCTTACCCATCCTTAGTTTAGCTTTAAAACACATTCTGTACAAATTCTAGGTTGGTCCGGGTTGTTGTCCGGGTTTACATACCCGGACCACCACTGTGAAGAAATCCTCGGGTAGCTTAATCGTCTGGTCCAGGTTTGTGTCCTACTTTACAAACCCGGACCACAAGTCTTGGTAAGCGACGGGTATGTTTTTCAACTGGTCCGGGTTTGTGTACTCCTTTGCAAACCCGGACCATAAGTTTTAAGAAGTTACGGGTATGTTTTTGGGGTTGTCCGGGTTAGTGTCCAAGTTTGTAAACCCGGACCACTCCTTCTGTATATCAGTCTGTCGAGTTTTTATACTGGTCCGGGTTTCTGTACTGGTTTACAAACCCGGACCAGTTGCAGGTTTACAGTTTATATAAGTTTTTGAACTTGTTTCAACTCCAAACTTCTACCAATCTCTTCCTCAATATTCCTACATATAATCTAGCATATTTTAGCATTGATTAAGCACTTTAAACTAGCCTAATCCACCTCTATCTAAATCTGTTACAAAACACACTCCACTGTCAATTTTTTCTCCACTGTTACAGTTTTCTTTCTTCAATAATTGCTACAGATTTTTCCTTTCCTCTTTACCATTCAATACTCCCTCTACTAATGCTACTCCTAACATCCTCAATGCATTACCTCAATCCTAGTTCCATCCCATTACCTAACTCTTCTCCAAATCTGTTTCAAAATACTAAACTACTCACCTAAACTCTCCAAATACACCTAGTTACCACCTAGGTTATCCCTTCTTCTTCCACATCTAAGTCCTCCAATTTCCATACAAATTTGGGCAGAGGTTCCCCTATATTTTTAACATTGCCCATATACATTTTCAGCTCACACATTCATCCCAATGCCCATATCAAGTCACGCATCATCCTACACACTATACCACAATATTTTTCCTGCACATACACAAACATTACCCAATGTTTTACCAAGCTTTTAAACATCTTTTAAACCTTCAAAACTTTTACATTCTCTTCCCCATTATACTACAACATACTTATTATTCATCCCCATACATACTACTCATTTCCAATACTCAAAACTGTTACACTACACCATACAAATCTAGCTCAAGGTAGTGCATTTACCTTGTGATTTTAGTTCCTCTTTCTTCCTTCCCCTTCTCTTCCTTTCTTCTTCCTTCTTGTTCTTGGTTTCCGAATGGAGTCCACACTTCAATGATACAGCCCATACCAATACACAAATTCTAACTTAGCATTCATTCTTAACTAACCCTAGAATTTAGATGTTTTTAGGGTTTAGAAAGAACATTACCTTCCAACCAATGAGTGAGGTCCTTGGTTAGCAAGAGAGTGAGATTTCTAGCCCTTGGAAGAAGCCAAAATCGGCTGGAATGCAAGGAACAAGACAAGGGTTCAACATGATTTTTCGTTTTGTCAACAAGGCTAGAAAAAGGATGAGTTTTCAAGATTATTTTTACCTCAAAATAATAAGGAGACGAAGGTCACTAGTACAAAAAAATGGTCTTTTCTGGGATTTACCATATTGGCGTCATCTGCCTGTCAGACACTGTTTGGATTTCATACACATCGTAAAGAATGTTGGTGAGGCAGTGAGTGGGACTTTGCTCAACATACCCGGCAAAACGAAAGACGGATTGAAAGTGAGAAAAGACATGCAAGCCATGGGTATAAGAAAAGAGTTACACCCACAGGAGAATGAGAGACGAATATACCTACCTCCTGCATGCTACACACTTTCAAAGAATGAGAAGATCAACTTCTGTAAATGTCTACACTCGGTAAAAGTACCGTCTGGATATTCTTCAAACTGGAAGAACATTGTATCGATGAAGGATTTGAAACTGTTAGGCATGAAATCTCACGATTATCATGTATTGATGTTACATCTTCTGCCAGTAGCAATCCGTGGGATATTGCCAAATGATGTCAGAAATGCGTTAACCAGATTGTGTTTCTTCTTCAATACTGTCTGCTGCAAGGTAATTGATGTAAACTCTCTCGATGATCTACAACGTGAAATTGTGGTCACATTATGTCAATTAGAGATGTATTTCCCCCATCATTCTTTGACATAATGGTGCACTTGATAGTCCACATTGTTCGAGAGATCCAATATTGTGGTCCGGTCTACTTACGCTACACGTACCCTTTTGAACGATACATGGGTATTCTAAAGGGTAGAATGAGGAATAGATATCGACCAGAAGGGAGCATAATTGAAGAAACGGTGACTGAGGAAGTCATAGAATTTGTGACTGATTATCTGAATGAAGCAGAATCAATCGGTATCCCAAAACCAAGACACTACGGCAGATATAAAGGCAAAGGTGTCATTGGAAGAAAGATTGTGCAAGTACCACGTCAACTGATTCATCAAGCACATCTGTTTGTGTTACAACACCTTGAGGCTGTTGAACCCTTCTTTGATGCTCATATGAATGAGTTGAGACAACAAAATCCTACCAGAAACCATCTTTGGCTTATGAAAGAACAAAACCGACTGTTTGTCCAATGGTTCAAATATTATGTCTTTGAAAAAACGTCATCAAATTCAGAAGTTGTCAATGAAGAAATCAGATTTTTAGCAATAGGACCTGAACCTAATATTGTATCATTTGAGGGGTATGACATTAGTGGGTATACTTATTACACTGCACGCCAAGATGCTAAATCAATAAACCAGAACAGTGGAGTAATAATAGAAGCGGCATTCAATGAGTACCACATCGGTAACCAGTCTCAACCAGTGAGGAGCTCCAGTTGGTATTACGGTGTTATCGAGGACATTTGGGAGCTAGACTACCATATTGATTCGTTTTTAGTGTTCCGCTGCAAATGGGTGGACAACCGACGTGGAATCCAAAACGATGGAGGTCTTACCTTGGTTGTTCTGACACGTGCCAATTTTAAGGATGATCAGTTTGTTGTGGGAAAAGATTGTGACCAAGTGTGGTATGTTCAGGATCCAAAAGACTCCAGATGGTCTGTTGTTCTTCCAGGTAGAAGACCGGTCCTGATTGAAAATGAAAATGAGGATGATGATGATGAGAATGAGACGATTGAAGGAACAACATTGTTTCCTACGGGGTTGCGGGATTTAAATGATGATACTCAAAACGACTTGATTTATGCACGATCAGACCATGACGAGGGTGTTTGGGTTGATAACACCAAATCATAGAAGTATTTACGGTAATGTTATGTTTAATATTTTCCTTGACTTGTTCAACATTTGTCTTTACATTATAAATTCATCCAATTAATTTGACTAACTTATCTTTACTGCAGTGCCTGATCACCCTATGGACCAGCCCATTGAAGAAGCTGATCCTCATCAGAAGAGACCAGCAAAACGGGCCACACGAGGAGGAAAGAAGGGGAAGACAACTAACCCACCGGAGGATGAGTGTAACACCCCTTTCCATAATCACGATATAATCCCTCACGTAGCAATAATTAAAACGTCTCACAGCGGAAAAATAAATAACAATTACAAATCTCGCTCGGGTGTCACCGACCATTACTCGCCCATGCGAGCAACGTAGCCAAACTACATCCAACTTCCAAAATAAACAAGCTGCTAACCGCAGTGATAACGAGAAACTCCTATACATCATACTAAATCCATAAATCATAAACATCGACAAGTGAGCGTCTACCCAACCCTGAAAAATACATAACCTTACCATACGACCATACACCATCCTCATTGCTAAACCCAATGAACTCCATGTGTGGTAACAAAAGCAAAACTCCAATTACCTTGTTCCTGCTCTTCAGCTTCAACAATGATCAACAACCTGAAATGGTGTAGTATCAGCGATAGACGCTGAGTATGCCGGGCCTGGACCCTAATGGTCACTTGTCATTTTAACCATCTTATTACTAGGTCGGTTTCATGCTTTACCATTTTACAGTTATAACAATACTGTAATAAACATGTATAATACACATATTCATCCATCCAAATATTCATCGATATTCAACCATCCATCCAATCCACAATCATTTAATAACACAGTCCACAATTATATATTGAACGTATCGAACAATAACAATATAATGTACATTCGCCGTAGCATACAGTGCTCATATTTAATTTACCTTAGCCTCGTAGGCTCCATCCAACCATCAACACACAAAAAAATAACCACAAGTATAACCAATGAACAACAAAGCGAAACAACGAGAATAATAAACAAGTATTAAGTCTCGTCCATGGTATTGTTCGCCACTGTATAAGTCTCAATTGTTTTAGTTGTTCAGTTATACCTAGTGACAATGTCTCGTTAAAATGACATGTCTCTAGTTACCCATATATTATGGCGGGTCACCCACGGCAGTAGCCACTCCAACGGTAGAGTCTCCGACCAACGAGCCATTCTAGCTCACGGGAAATTTTCTGGATACTTACGGACCCGTACGCGGACATCCTGGTATCGTTTTTGTGATCACAGCGCGCACCAAGAGCCACATCCTCTTGGCTTTACTTCCATTCCATTAATTAATTAATTATACCATCGCATCGCATTACCAAATTTTCTAACACAGCAGACTAGGGTCATTAGTCCAATCCGGAGTTTGTAAACTCGGGATCCAGTGTTAGATACGAGAGCGGCGTATAGAAAGGCCAATGCTCCATATAAAAGTCTTGGATAATATGTATAAGTTATTATCCTAGTGCTACAATGTTTTACTGACGTTCCTTATATTTCATATAAGATAGCACCATAGCCGCTAGTTCGTTTTATATATATAGGTTCATATATACGAATCAATACTGTTAACTCAACAACAGTAAATAATAAGCAGCTATAAATATACAATTCATGCATATTAATTAACACATTCAGACAAACAATCTTATCACAGATCACACAGAAGTCTGAACTGAGGAAGCCCTCAGAGACAATCAGAGACTCATAACAACATACAAGTTATATCAACCAAATCCGAGCCCAAGGAGCAACCTGAGGACAACTCGGATCAAACCCTTTTACATACCGTTCACCCTGATTGTATTACGGTGGAGTATGAATCAGCAAGATCCTATGCTCCGTGTAGTCCGCTAGCTCGTCGAGCGTCTTGTCAGAGGTACAATCTAAACGGCAATAAACTATAAGTCAGTCTCCATGACTAACTACATCCGGTATCTCCGAATAATAAGTAACCCCGACAGTTCACCCCTGTTTTCTACAGTTGTTCGTTACGGGTTTCTCTAAAACAGTCGGTTTTGTTACTTAAACACGTACGTCATAACATTTCAACTGTTAAGTTTAATTCGTTGTATTTCTTTTTAATCTTGTCCACCATCTAGCTTAGGTACATATCCTATAGTTGCATGTATTCATGCATGATTGTAGTATATTATTATTTTTTTTGTATTGTATCCAAAACTCATAACTTATAGTTCATAACTATATATATTTTTTTAAATAACCACCACCATTAAATCATATGGTTTCCAACCAAAATATGTATCCACCTTATATACATTATCCTTGTGTATGTATATATTTACCACGTAGGTAATTCCCATGAGTTTAACAAACTCTTATATTTTATGTTACTTTTTATCATCTTTTGTTAGATGATTATTCCCATTAGTTGTATTATATTATACAACCTATATTAAGATTATTATCCTAATATATGTAACATTTTATGTTGTATATTTACAACTCCTAAGGTTTATTCCATAAACACCTTAGTTTATAAATCCCATTTATTTATAGGTTGTCACATTCTTTGATGTGAATATCCTTACTCATATTAATTCCACCTAAACCATATAATTGTTATAACATTTATAACATTATAGACCTTAGTCTAAAATTCATTTTCCAAACTTTATCAATCCGGTAAAGCCCTTGAATTTATTTAAATTCTATTTTGACCACATAACATTATGTAATGCCATTCCATATGCTAATATCATTTGACATGATATTCTTATTTCCTTTAATTACTAACCTATGGTTTTTATACCAAACTATTATTATTGCCGCATGGGCACCATATCGAAACCATTCTTTTTCATAAACCATAGTTTCCTTTATTTACAAAATCACCCCTTAATTTATGCCATGTTATATATTCCATTTAATATAACATTTCTAACTTATAAAAAGGGTATAACCTATGGTTATTTTCTTGTAAATTTCGAACAGCCCTTGTACTATTCTATAATTGCCATTTGGCCCTATTTATAACACATAGTTTCATAATTCCTTAAAACTATATATTATACATATATCTTAATAACACTCTTATTTTATTCTAAAAATCATCAAATTTCTCCAAAGGGTTATTATTACCTTTATTAACCCATATATAATCGGTATTTACTATACCACCCCATATATTTCTCCAAAGTGTCATAATGACATAATAACTATATATTATACATATATAGTTTGTTTTAATTCCAAAAAGAAGACATTCCAATAAATTCCTAAAAATTCCTAATAGCCCATGGGTGTTAAAAATACCATTGTACACCCTTTATTTTCAGTAATAACATATTTACCACATATGTTATAGAAATATTACCATAAGATACTTATCTTATTATACAACCTTAAATAAGTTATTTAACTTATCTAATTTGGTCAAAACCTATCATATGGTCAAGGTTGACCACCTTAATTTTTCCTTGACCACTAATTTCCTTATATTACGGTTTTAACCCCTAGATTTCCAAAATTCACCATTTAACCCCAAAACTTTATAAAATCTTATAAACTTTATTTTAACTCCTTTTTAACTCTAATTTTCAGCCCTATTATTCTAAAGCCCCCAAATTTAATTTAATTACTTCTAAGCCCCACTTCTTTTCGGTAATAATTGAATATCACCTAAACTTAAATAAAACTTGTAAATGCATAAATAAAATGGCCTAAAATACATGGCCTTATTACAAACATTGGCTTGCAAAATAAATTACACATAAATGTCCCAAAATACATATAAATTTCGGCCTCACCACACACTTTTTATTTATTTACCAAACTTCCACATAATGTCTTAAATTTGACAATTATGCTTGTTTAGTTATAAAATTTATTAAACCATTCCTTAAACATTTTAAGGTCAAACAAGACCTTATTTTTCTCCTTCACTCACGACAATTTAATTAGAATTGGTTTAAGAACATATTAACTTAGCAAGTTAATGTTTAAGTGATTTATACCTTGATTTAACTTAGGTAGATACTTGTTTGGATTCGCCACCTTAAGGAGAATATCTTCAAAGCTTCTCTTACATGTTTTCAAACAGAAAACAAGGCCTAGTTAGTCTCCATGCAAGATCTAACCATAAGAAGTAATTTAAGTCATGAAAATCATGGATTTTTACCTTAGATCTTCAAACTTGATATAGATCTACTTCGGCCCTATTTTTCCAGAAGAGAAAGAGTATCAAAACACTCTCAAGAAAAAGGTATAAAACCGTGGGTGAATTAGCTTGGAAGATAGCTAAGTTTTACCTTGTTTAAGATGCCAAAAATGGTGTTTTTGGCTTGGATCTAGCTACTCCTTGTAGATCTTTGTATACCAACTGAATCTACATGAAAAGGAGAAGAAAATAAGGCTAGGGAACCAAGTTTCACAACCGAAATTCACAAGGAAGAAGAGGTGTGTGCTTAGAGCACATTTTTACCTTAAATGGTCAAGACTTGCTCTTTTCTCCTTAGATCTTGATATGGCCGAAATTTATCCTTCCTTTAACCTCCAAATCACTCTACATAAATGTATAGAAAAGTTTGGAGTGTAGATCAATCGAAAAAGGAAAGAAAGATGAAGAAAATGGGCATTTTTATGCCTTAAGAGCTTACCTAGAGCATGAACTCTCTCCAATGGAGCTTAGAACCCTTACCTACGATGGAGAGGAGCCAAAGAGAGAGCTTGGCATGAGTCCCACGTTTGGAATGGGAATAATGAGGCAAATGACCTAATTTTGGCTTAAAACACATTTTTTTGCATTTTTTATGACTTTAGTGACTTGATGACTCACCAAGGCTGATTGGAGTTGAATAATTGAAGCAAATTCGGTGGAGACTGCAGCATGAGGCAGCCGGCCTACTTTGAGAAGGTGGGTGAATGATTGGAGCCAATTTGAATCAAAATGAAGTAATTAATGTTACTTTAAGCAATTATTGTAAGGAAATGAGTCACCATGATTTGTCTTGTCTTGCTAGCCTTGGAGCACCGTGTAACAAGGAGGAAATGAGACTCCAAAATCGGCTGGCTCTCACATGGGAAGACAAGTGGTAGACAACTTTTGTTTTTATTAGGTAAAGCTTACTTTTTCCTTATTTTATGTAAAAGTAAGGTAGAATAAATAATTGTCACATGGGTTTTGTCTCTTGGTCTATTAAGAGACTTGCTCCATCGATTTTGAGAGGTCCAATTCGTGGTCAATGGTCAACATTGACCAACTTAGTCAATGTTGACCCAAACGGGCCCCACTTTAGGGTTTTATTAATATTTTAATATTAAATTTGTAAAAATTTGTAAATTCTTGGAATTAAATTCCTAATATCATATAATATGATATTTTATTATATTTAAAGGTAATTATAACCTTTTAGCCCATTTAAAACCAATTTAGAAGGCGATTACACAAAAACGTGCTTTAAGGAGTTTTAGTGCACATTTTGTGTCGCAAGGTGTTTCTGAGCTTGGTTTTCTTTGACAATGGTTTTGTTGTGTTCCTTACATTATATTTGATCATGGTATCCAATTTTATATCATTTGGAGGTCATTAGACCTTTAAGGTATTCTTAGAGCACCTTTTTGCCCTTTTTGACCTTGAAGCATGTAAATGCTTTTCCTTTGTGTTGGAGTGTTGTCCAACGGTTATAATATGTTTAATATTATGTTAATAGACTTAGGACAAATTTTTAGGTCCTAAGAAGTTCATTTGGGTATTTATTTACCCTTACCAGTCAAAGGGTGCAACATCTTGTTTTGTGTTGACCACTGTTGTTCACAGTTGACTTTTAAGGCATGTTTAGGCCTTCATTAATGTGATTAAATATTTAATCCATGTTTTATTAATTTGGGGTATTTCAATGAGGCTTGTCCATCACAGCAGGTGACAAGCCACCAGCTTCCTCCTCCTCCGGAAAGAAGGTGAAGAAGAGAGGTGCCACCGTGGACTGAAGGCAATTAAAGGCCCCCCCACGAAGCCTTGGTGTTCAATGAGTTCAACCATCCATACGGTAATTGGAAGAATGATTATACTGCATATGCTGGCCGACTGGTCAAAACTTACTGCGACATAAATCACAATTGGAAGCAAGTGCCACAATCATTGAAGGACACTATGTTTGGGCTTCTTCAGGTGTGTTATTTTTTTTATAATATGTTATGATTTTAGAGTTTCTCATTACTTGTGTTACTAAATGACTAATTATTGTTTGTGTAGAGTCGTTTCTGCATTGATCCTTCTTAAGGAGGATATCCTGAAAAAAAATGGGGCGACAGTTACACGACCATAGGAAATGGCTCTCTGACAAGTACATTCATGGTGCTGCGTATCAAGACCCTGAATCGGATGATGCAGAAGGAGGCGATGAACTGCCACACCTGGGAGGCGTACGAGGGCATCACTGAGGAGCAGTGGACGCGGTTTGTGGAGTATCATCACACGCCAGAGTACCAGGTAGAGCTAATATTCAATGCTGTCTTTTATACATTTTGGCAGTTTTATTTGCTTATTTGTATCTTACACGTTACATATGTATTTGTAGGCTGTTCGTGCAAGACAACAGGCAAATGCGAAGAAAAAAATCTATACCCACATCACTTAGGCGGTAAAAGTATTGCCGAACGCGTACCAGAGTGGGAGCAAAAGGGCTTGCTTCCAAAGGATGTGGGTCCTAGCGACAGGAGGATGAAGGTGTGGGAGTTGAGTCGAGTGCCAAAAAACTCGACGCCGGAAAATCCTCAGTACGATGATGCTACGAGAGAGATTATAAATCAAATGGTGAGTATCTAATTTCGGTACATAAGTTTAATATTTGTTTGTGTACCTGTATATTAATGAATTTTGTATTTTTGTGATTTATAGGAAGAGTTACAATCTCAAGTTACTGAGGGTTCTTGGGCTCCGAACAGACAATATGATCCCCTTTCTCGTGCTCTTGGAAAGGTGGATCATCCTGGTCGCGCTATTGGTTTTGGTGGACAAGTTGGTATCCGCCAAGCTTTTGGCAATCCGGGGTCTAGGAAAGGCTCACAAGGAAAGATGATCAGCTATGAGGAACATTTGAAGGTTACTGCTGATATTGAGCAGAGGCTTAGGCAGAATGTTCATCAGTTGGTTGCAGAGGAGATGACTAAAATACGCTCACAGATGTGCAGTAGTCAGGAGGTGACTAGACCAGCCCCTGCACCATCAGCTGATAGGGAGGAGGGCACACCAGTACGGCAGAGTAGTGTGCAGTCGATAGATCCGTATCCATATGCATCTATTAAGTTTAGTCACATTAACTTAGAAAATAAATTATTTAGAATCATCTATTTACTTCGATTGTGTTCATTTAACCCTTCTTTACTTAATGTTCAGGAACCCGTTTTATGCACGCTGTTCATGCCGATGGGAGGTGAGGATATTAGGTGGCGTGGGGTGGGTAAATGTTTCCCTCATCTTGTACAGACACCGTCGGCGGTGAACCACTACGGCAGGGGTATGTCCGGGTGCTTGTATATGATTATGTGACAGAATATGCTGATGTTGCTATACCGGTACCTCTGGGACAGAGAAACATACTTCGCTCTGTTCAAACAGCTACAATCCAATGGTCGGGTACATGGGTCAAAATCTCGGGCCAGGTAAACACAATTAACGCTTACTCTAAAATTATAATTATCCGATATTTCAATTAGTATATGGTTTAGAGTGAGTCACTTAAACTTAATTAATCAAACAACTTAGGAAAAAGAGAAGTAAAAAAACTTCTAAGGAAAAGGAAAAATTGTTGGCACACCAGCTCTCACGGGGGCATCCTCCAATTTCATGATGAGACCTGCTTTAGTAGAGAAGAACAATTGGATGGGTTGTCACAGAACATGAGACTCTGCACTCGGCCTTGTTGATGACGTCACCTCAGAGTGATAGGATCCAAGTGGAGGATAGCCAGGGTCTTTTTCACCACCACTCTCCCAAAGGACAGACTCATACGTTCGATATATATATGTCTGACTTCGTTGATGTATTCAAGAGAGACTGGTTAAATGTGTCGATTCTGAAGTCAGCTAGCATGTGAGGGATCTCATACCTTTTCCTATATTAATGAAATACTTGAATTAGTTTTTGTACTTAACGCCGTTCACTAATGTTGTTGTCTTTATGGTGCAGGCATGTGCATTCTAAGGCGATACGAGATCATCAGACTAACAGCTTCGGATTCCTATGCCCTGCTACTTGCTGTGAAGTGACTATGTGAAATACCCCAAACCTAGTTATGTTGTTTTAAACACCTAAATATGGTGTAATAAGACTAAAAAGAGTCTTAGAAACCTTAGTAAACAAATTTAAACAAAAGGAAACACAAATGTGCTTTAAAGTCAATAAGAGCTAAAATGTGCTCTAAGCTTGGGATAAACTTGAGTAAGACCTAATGAGCTTACCAAGACCTCATTTATATACTAATGAACTTATTAAACCAATTACCAAAGAAAACCAAGCTTGAAAACAAGTTAAAACACAAAATGTGCTTTAAGAAGTCTTAAAGCACGTTTTTGAAAAATTGTCTTGTAATGAGTTTTGAATGGCTAAATGTCCATCATTACTCTTAAATATATATGTGTACTATATAGTATCACATTGGGTGGATATATTAGTGGGAAATCAAAAATTTCACTTCTAAGTGCCTTGTTTAGGTGAATAGTACTTTTTATAAGCTAGTTTATAACATATGTTGTATTAAGTAATTAAATTGACAAACAAAGACTAAAATGCCCTCATACTAATAAAGGGGGCCGGTTTTCTAAGTGTGTGACTCACCACTCCTTAGTTGATAATAATAAGTAAGTAAAAGAAAACTAATTAACTTACCTTTTTACTTTATAAGCATAAATATCTCCTTAAAGAGCAAATCCTATCTTCACTCTCATTTCTTTCCTTCATTCACACGGTTTCCCACCCCTCTCTTCTTCCTTCTTCCTTGTTCTCTCTCGGTTAATACTACTACCACCATGGAAGTTCCAACTTTGACCACTTGCTAAATCTAACTCACTTGTCCAAATCAAAAACAAAGACCACCAATCTCTTCCTCTCATCAAGCTCTTCATTCCTATCTTCTCAAAACTCCAAGGACTCCATTTCGGTGCCAAGGTGTTTCCACCATTGAAGGAGCTTGAGCTTGTATTTTGACATATTGTTGATCTCCTTTGCTTCTAGGTAAGGAATCTCAGAAGAAAAATCATGTTTCCTCCATGTTATTACCTTAACCGAAAATACACATTGATATAGCTCTTTGTGTGACCTTGTTCTAGCTTCATTTCAACTTTCATGGACTAGGTGGAGTCCTCTCTTGGTTACATATCCAAACTCTCTTCAAAGACCAAGGAAAACAACTACATTAATGTTTTTGAAACAATGTCAAATTAGGGTTACAATGAGTGAAGCTTATAGCTTGAATACTCATTTTAATGTTTGTATATTGTTTAGAACTTGACAAGGAACCAAAATACCATACGGTTTTGTAAGGATCAAGAAGGAAGTGTTTTGGGGAAAAGAGGTAAATCTACTAACTTAAATGTTGTTAATGCCTTAGGAGAATGAGCTTATAAATGCTTATCAAAACTACCTAAAGAGCAAATGGTGAAAGACTTAGTAAAGTGTTCTCAAGAGACTAGTAAAGGGCATATGTGTGTGTTGAGTGTATTTGCAGGTTAAAGGCATATATAATGTGGAAATTCAGTGTTTATGATTTAAGCACTTTAAGGGCCTAAGAGCCATGCATTTTAAGGGCCTAAGTGCCATGCAATTTAAAGTTATGCACTATATTGTAATGAGTGTGAATTTGGTGAGAAGTGTTATGAGAGTGTTCTTGGTGATTCTAGATGTTCTTGTGTGTTTAATGGAGAAAGCAAAGTGTTAGGCCTAGTAATGTTCTAGGGGAATCCATGCCAAAATTTAGGTAAGAAGTAGAAGTTCTAAGTATTTACATAAGGTTTGTGGAGTTAGAAAATGTAGGAAATGAATAAGAGAGTCATGATGTTTTAAAGGAATTTTGATGAATAGGAAGTGTTCTAGAGTGTAATAAGGACTTTAGACATGATCTTGAGGTTTTCTAGTAAGTACCAAAGCCACTTAGGGACTTAGGTAAATACCTAGGCAAACTTGGTAATAAGGAGAAAGTGTAAACTTGGAAAGAATTGTTAAGATGAATATAAGGAGTTAGTGTGAGAGATGTGAGCTTGGGAGATGATGTTAAAATAAGGAGAAAGCATTTTGGGGATAGTAGTTATCTTAGGTATGAAACACCACTTGCAAAACTAGGAGAAAATATTGTAAGTATTAAGAATTTTGTGAAGAAATAAGTAAAGGCTTAAGGAATTAGAAAATGAGTTTTATGAGTGTTTAAAGATGTCTTAAGTTGTGTTTAAAGTACCCCAATGAGGTTAGAGAGTACTAGGTTATATGGGGTGAAGTTTGGAGTGGATTGTAAAAAGGGACAAAACATAGATTTGGGGCCGACCGGACCTTGCGACCGGACTGCAGTCGGTCGGGACCTGTAACCTGCGAGAATTAGTTTCTGGAATGGACCGGGCATAGGACCGGACATGGACAAGTCCGGTCGGGCTAAATTTACAAAGGGAAAAACTTCTGGAATGGACCGGACATAGGACCGGACTTACAAGTCCGGTCGGAGTAGAAAATTGGTACGGATTGAGTTACTGGAATCGACCGGACATGGGACCGGACTTGACAAGTCCGGTCGGGCTGAATTTCCGAAGGGGAGAAACTCTCTGGAATCGACCGGACATGGACAAGTCCGGTCGGCAAGTCCGGTCGGACCAAAACTTGTAAAAAAAAAAAACAGAAAAGAATGTGACTTACGTAATTAACCCTAGGGTGTATAATGAAGGTAACCTAGGGTAAGATAGACATTAAAACATGTCATACAATCATGTTAAATACTTAGTAAGTTTGAAGTTAAATAAATAATTAACCGACGTTACTAATGTGTTTAGGATTCTCTCAAGGTGGAAATCAGTCGAGGCAAGGACCAAGGTATGGTTTTCTTGCAGTCTGTTGCCTACCGGTTTACACCGGCTTGTGTGTTGTTTGTTTTTCTGTGTGTTTATGACCTTGTAAGATTTAAACCATGTAAAGAGTTTACAGTTGTTAAATATTATTATGTTGTTAAGTGTGACTCTCTCTTCCCTTGTGTGGGTCTAACAAGACTTGACCTATGATTGTGAATTGTGTGTTGTGTTCAATGATGAACTACTAACAAGGGCTAACGGGGGAAGTGAGGAGTCCGGTCTGTTCCGGCCACGCGTGTGAGTATGGGAGTCGATGTCATAACCGGTTCGATTCTCTCTGTATGTTATGGTTAAGTTTCCAATTTGGTTTCTAACCTTCCCTTTAGCTTAACCAAGGCTATTTTACTGACTCACGTCGGGCCACAGGGGCATACTATGTGTTTTGTTTCGGTGTGCTTGGATCACTATATCCGAGGCACCTTGTGTTAAGTTAACCGTTCAATCTAACCGGACGGTAACGAGTTATGTAACGAGCTAAGTATGAGCGTGGCAACATTCTCTAGGCTCTCAATGGGGACTAACTGTGTTGGTTCTCTTCCTAAAAGGAATTGTATGTTTGTGATGTGTGTTATGATGTGTACCATACCTGTGTTATGTTATATATGTATGTGTTGTGTGTTTTAAAATAAATATCATGTCATCATGACAATTGGTTGCGCGTATCCCGGTAGCCGATGGGCTGCGCGTTAGCCATACCAGCAAAGGTGCTGACCCCCTCGGGGGCTCCATTTTTATTGCAGGATGAGGATCGAAGAGGCAGAGTGGCTCTAGATCCTAGAGAGTAGTTTACTTTTGGAGTACTTTGGATATTGCCCGGGTTGCGCCTGTGCTCCCGTGGCGTATTATATACTTGTTATGGTGGATTACAGTGATGGTATACAGTGAAGGATTTTGTAAACACTCGGTATTATGTTGATGTATATATATGGTTGTTAGTTCTATGCTCGGGAGTCTGATCATCAGACCGGTACATTTGTATTTATTCAGCCTTGTTAGCCACGTGGGTGGTTGACGGCATTGTAGCACCAATCGTTTAGTTACCGTTTAGTTGTTTATTTTCCGCTGCGATTCCAAGTATAGTTATGTGCGTAGTAGGGGTGTTACAAAAAGTGGTATCAGAGCGAAGTATCGCTCTGATGACTAGAATACCGAGCTTAGGGATATACCGAGTTAGGAAACCTAACTACAGATACCTAAGTGAACAGATTTGGAAAGGTTAACCACTAACTAAGTGTGGAGATACCTTATTATTGGGAAGCGTTACAATCGTTGGACCGATAAGTGTGCAAGCATAATGCTAATGAGATGTTCATATGAATTCAGATGGCAGGTAGACCACGAGGTAGAGGCCGCGGGCGCGGTACTGGAAGTATGGGTGACCAGGGTGATGATACTACGGCACAGACCATGGCTGAGGCAGTTGCAGCCGCCGTAGCTCAGCTGGTACCCGATTTAGTTGCTGCTATACAGCAAGGGCAACAGCCCGGAGTTCAGCCACCACCACCACCGCCACGAGAGACCAATTGGGTCAAGGCGTTGGCTGATCTGAGGCCGCCCTCATTCAGTGGGGAGACCGATCCCCGTAAGCTCGAGGCATACATCTCCGAGATGGAGACCGCCTTCGAAACCCTAGCACCACCTGAGCAGGTCAAGGTACGACTTGCTGCTTACTACCTGAAAGGCTCGGCACAAAACTGGTGGAAGCTTGTGCGCGAGGGTAGAGTTGCTGATCCGACGTTCCAGTGGAGGGAGTACACGGCTCTGCTGCGAGCCAAATACTACCCCATACATGTGCAAGAGGCCAAGCGCCTGGAGTTGGACAACCTGAGACAAGGGGATAAGATGACGGTAGATGAGTACTACTCAGCCTTCATCGGACTTATCCACCTGCTACCGGATCTGGGTTACTCAGACCGGATCCTTGTGAACCGTTTCTACAACGGACTGAACTATCGCCTACGCTACGGCATGGGGCCTACTGGATATACCACCTTGCAGGTAAAGGAACTTACAGTGTAATGTGAATAAGGTGTATGCGAGGTGTTAATGTGTTGTGAGTTTATTTGGCGGGGCATAACTGACACCCTAAATATAGGAGTGCTATCATGCCGCTGCTATTGTGGAGATCACCGTCCGTCTGAGGGACGAGGAGAGTGCGCTCAAGCGCAAGGCTCAGAACGAGGGCCAAGGCACGCAAGGGCAGTGGGGAGGGAAGAAGAAGAAATCATACCCCCAGTCCCAGAAAGGACAGCAACAAGGTGGCAAGGGCCAGACCCAGACCACCACTGCTGAGGAGCCTCTACAGCTCACCTATGCGTATGCGGCCAAGCCCCTACGTTCTTACCCACCTAAGGGTAATTGTCTAAGCCTGCGTGATAAGTTAGTGTATATGTTAATAAGTTGTGGAACAAGTATTGATTGTGTATTGTGATAGCAGCTAGCACGGGCTCTGGACCGGAGCGCCACTATTACTGCAAGTGGTGCAACGGAGACCACCCCGGCAAGGACTGCAAGGGTAACGATGTTCAGTGCCGATACTGTAAGAAGATGGGTCACCGCGATCATGAATGCTGGCAGAACCCGAACGATAGGAACTTCAGGCCCAAGGGGCAATGGAAGGGTAAGGCCACTGCGACCACCGATGGCCAGAAGACGGCGAACCAGCCACCCCCAGATCAGAGGTACGTAGAGTCCCAGAAGGGGAAGGGGTCGGGGTCCAACAAGGCCACCCTGAACGTGGTGGACCGGTCTGAGGCGCCAGGGCCCTCTTCTAGACCAGGTACCGCCTAAACTGTTGAATGTAATAAGTGTCTGCATACCGCATTTCATGCATGTGTGTGAGTGAGTTTAAATAAACAACCATGTGAGTGAATAAATAAAGTATAGTGTGAGATTTACCTAATTAGAGTACTCTAAACTTAAAGGAACTTTCAATATATGTTATCCAATCCCACCCACACCAAACCCTGAAGAAACCACCATCAACATCACCGACTTTCCGTTGGAGCAATGTCAGGTTATCCAGCCAGGTATGATACTCTTAAATGGATACCTGACACCGGAGGCACAAATCCATATCATCAGACGATGCGACGAACTTGGAGCAAAACCAGGAGGGTTTTACACACCCGAATACCCAAACGGAGCAAGGATGCAATTGAAGATGATGTGCATGGGTAAGGACTGGAACCCTTACACCAAGTCATATGAAGAAGTACGAGCTGAAGATGGAGCAACAGTATCAAGTATACCAGAGGAGTTCCATGCGGTCGTTAACCACGCCGTGGGAATCGCTCAGCAAGTTGAAGCGGATTCAATTCCAAGTGTAAAAGCAGATGTATGCATTGTAAACTTCTACCAGAAAGGTGGACGGTTAGGTATACACCAAGACAAGGACGAGTCACCCGAGTCTCTAAGTAAGGGAGTACCCGTGGTGTCATGGTCCATTGGTGATACCGCAGTGTTTGTGTACGGCGAGCAGAAGCGTGCTGACCTCGCAAAGAAGCTACTGCTGAAATCGGGAGATGTACTAATCATGGGTGGGCAATCAAGGATGCTATACCATGGCATCAGAAAGATCAAACTGAATACCGCACCGTCGGCAGTGATCAATGCCACACACATGAAACCCGGACGTTTGAACCTGACCTTCAGACAGTTTTAAGCCTTGTATAATTATGTGACAAACCAGTATGTATTAAGGATGTTGTAAGTGTGAATCATGGCGACAGTGTAAGCCAATGAATGTTGTAAAAAGGAGTATGTTAATGAATAAAGGAATGTTGTTTTGGAGTGTATCAACGTGTTGTTACCCAATACTTATTAGTTTGCCAATGAATTAGGCTGTGCACTCGGAACGGGAGGTATACTGAGTGTCTGCAATAAGGCAGAAGCCGGCAAGAGCGGCACAATCCTCACCGGTACCTTCCCAGTGAATGGCGTGGATGCATCGATCTTGTTCGACTCTGGAGCCTCACACACATTCATTTCGCTAGCATTTGCGAAGAGGCTGGGGTTAGACGGTGAAGAGATGCCAGACTTCGTAGTCACTCTCCCGTCGAAAGAGCGGATCAGATGTACCCGCTACTACCGAGATGTTGTTGTTCGAATCAGGGATGAGGAGTTTCCGATCGACTTGATAGAGTTCGACGGACTAGGTTTTGATGTGATTGTCGGGATGAACTGGTTGGAGCGGCACAAGGGCAGAATCCTGTGTGCCGAGCATCGACTGCTTCTTCGGAGTCCATCTGGGGTTACCATATCTTACCGCCAGAGGCCCAGAGAGCCTTCGACTCAGATCATCACCGCCATGGCTATGTATCACGAGTTACGACGAGGGAGTGATGTATACCTCTGCTATGTCCAGGACATAGAGAGAGACCCTGAGTTTAGCTCAGATGTGCCGGTAGTGTCGGAGTTTCCTGATGTATTTCCTAAGGAACTGCCGGGCATGCCGCCAGCACGAGAGGTTGAGTTTGAGATTGATCTAGTTCCGGGCAGGACCCATTGCAAAAGCACCTTACCGTATGGCTCCAGCAGAGATGACAGAGCTCAAGGAGCAGCTGAGAGACCTACTCGACAAGGGCTTTATCCGCCCTAGTGTGTCACCAAGGGGAGCGCCGGTCCTCTTCGTGAAGAAGAAGGACGGTAGCCTCCGCCTATGTATTGTTATCGGGAGCTGAATGCTGTTACGGTGAAGAACCGTTACCCTTTGCCACGCATCGACGATCTATTTGATCAGCTTAAGGGAGCATCAGTATTCTCCAAGATAGACCTACGTTCCGGATATCACCAGATTGCCATCCGAGACAGTGATATCGAAAAGACAGCTTTCAGAACTAGGTATGGGCACTATGAGTTCACCGTTATGCCGTTTGGCTTGTCAAATGCACCAGCAAAGTTCATGGACTTAATGAACCGTTTGTTCCAAGATCAGTTGGACAAATCAGTGGTAGTCTTCATCGATGACATACTTGTGTATTCGAAATCGAAAGGTGAGCATGAAAGCCACCTGAGAGATGTATTGCAGACATTGAGAAAGAATCAGTTGTATGCAAAGTTTCGAAGTGTGTGAATTTGGGAACCAAGTATCATTCCTTGGACTGTGATTTCTGAGGCCGGGATCGCTGTTGATCCGCAAAGATAGATGCAGTGCGCACCTGGCCTAGGCCGAAGACAATTACCGATATCAGGAGCTTCCTCGGTCTGGCAGGTTACTATAGGAGATTTGTAAGGACTTCTCCAGTGTCTCGAAGCCGATGACTTCCTTGATGAAGGATGCACCATTCGAGTGGACAGTCGACTGTGAGAGGGCTTTCACGAGTCTCAAGGATGCTCTGACATCTGCACCGGTTCTGACATTACCAGACGGTCCAGATGGTTTTGAGGTCTATTGCGACGCATCAGGCAGGGGTATGGGTTGTGTGTTGATGCAACACGGGAAGGTCGTGGCTTACGCCTCCCGACAGCTGAAGAAGCATGAGGAGAACTACCCTACCCACGATTTAGAATTGGGGGCCATTGTCTTCGCACTGAAGATATGGCGACATCATTTGTATGGGGTAAGTGTAACGATTTATTCTGACCATAAGAGTTTGAAGTACTTGTTCACTCAGAAGGAGTTGAACATGAGGCAAAGAAGGTGGGTTGAATTTCTGAATGATTATGACATCAATTTACAGTACAAAGAGGGTAAGGCAAATGTGGTAGCTGACGCATTGAGTCGCCGAGCACACTCTCTCCATTCGCTAGTCTCTCATACTGGCTTGGTTGAAGAGTGCGGAGTGCTCAGATGACGGATCAGTACATGATGGAGATTAGACAGAAGCTTATTATGGCACATTCGAGGGTCAGAAGTAGACTTCAGACTCCACGATGATGACCTGATTAGGCTTAATGGCAGATTGTGTATACCCAGGAGTAGCGCTGAGCCGAAGGAGCGCATATTGAGTGAATCCCACTGTTCTACTACTTCGATTCACCCCGAGCTTCAAAGATGTTAAAGGTATGAAAGATACTTCTGGTGAGCTGGAATGAAAAGGATGTGAATGACTACGTGTTGAGGTGTCTCACTTGTCAGAAGGTCAAGTTTGAGCACCGACGGCCTGGTGGTATGGTGCAGCCAATGCCAGTGCCGGAGTGGAAGTTCCATGACATATCTATGGACTTCGTGGTAGGGCTTCCGCCTACAAGGAGAGGTCTGAATATGATTTGGGTGGTAGTTGACCGACTGACCAAGGTGGCCCGATTCATCCCGATGAAGGACACCTGGAAAGTGGCAAGATTGGCAGAACTATTCGATAAAGAGATTGTTAGACATCATGGTGTACCAAAGACGATTGTATCCGACAGAGATACCAGATTCTTATCCAGATATTGGAAGTCTACACGAGAGGCATTGGGTACTGAACTGAAATTGAGTACGGCGTTTCACCCACAGACTGATGGTCAGAGTGAGCGCACCATACAGACACTTGAGGATATGCTACGTGCATGTGCACTTGACTTTCACACCAGCTGGATTGATAAGTTACATCTGATCGAGTTTAGTTACAACAACAGTTATCATGCATCGATCAAGATGTCTCCCTTCCAGGCATTGTACGGTAGACCATGCCGCACGCCATTATGCTGGGATGAGTCGAGTGAGACGGTCGTGATAGGACCAGAGTACCTTGAGCAAGTTCAGGCAGAAGTTCGTCAGATCAGGAATAATATGAAAGCTCTCAGGATAGACAGAAGTCGTACGCAGATGTGCGCCGACGTGACCTGGAGTTCGCCGTGGGCGATCAGGTATTTTTGAGAGTATCCCCCATGAAGGGAGTATTTCGTTTTGGCCAGAAGGGCAAGTTGAGCCCGAAGTATGTGGGTCCCTATGTTGTGACGGAGCGGATCGGCCCGGTAGCTTATAGACTTGACTTACCCGCCGAGCTGGGCAAGGTACATGATGTATTTCATGTGTCCCAGTTGAAGAAGTATATGTCTCATCCGTCTCATGTGCTTCAGCCTGAAAGGCTAACTTTAGAGCCGACCATGCGATCAGTGGAGACTCCGGTACGGATTCTGGATACTAAGACTCGAGACACTCGCCATAAGTCCGTGAGACTGGTGAAGGTCCTCTGGTCTAACCAGGACGTTGAGGAGGCCACTTGGGAGCTGGAAGATAAGATGAAGGCGAAGTACCCGTCGTTGTTTACTTCTTAGTGTTTGTATGTATAGGGTACGGGGCGTACCCCTATTTAAGGGGGGTAGAGCCGTTTCGGTTATGTGTATGACATGTATTTGTATACATTGTCTGTGTTGTGTTGTCATGTTGTTAATGTTACAGACCACTGAGTCTGAATGATGTTGTGATGTTTTGTTGTTTGGACCATGTGTCCGATATGATGTAAGATGTTGTTAATGTGATATGGAAGTGTTGTTAATATGTGTTCTCATGTTCTAATGTTTAAGTTATGAGGAAGTATGAACTTTGGGGACAAAGTTCTTTTAAGGGGGGTAGATTGAAATACCCCAAACCTAGTTATGTTGTTTAAACACCTAAATATGGTGTAATAAGACTAAAAAGAGTCTTAGAAACCTTAGTAAACAAATTTAAACAAAAGGAAACACAAATGTGCTTTAAAGTCAATAAGAGCTAAAATGTGCTCTAAGCTTGGGATAAACTTGAGTAAGACCTAATGAGCTTACCAAGACCTCATTTATATACTAATGAACTTATAAACCAATTACCAAAGAAAACCAAGCTTGAAACAAGTTAAACACAAAATGTGCTTTAAGAAGTCTTAAAGCACGTTTTTGAAAAATTGTCTTGTAAATGAGTTTTGAATGGCTAAATGTCCATCATTACTCTTAAATATATATGTGTACTATATAGTATCACATTTGGGTGGCTATATTAGTGGGAAATCAAAATTTTCACTTCTAAGTGCCTTGTTTAGGTGAATAGTACTTTTTATAAGCTAGTTTATAACATATGTTGTATTAAGTAATTAAATTGACAAACAAAGACTAAAATGCCCTCATACTAATAAAGGGGGCCGGTTTTCTAAGTGTGTGACTCACCACTCCTTAGTTGATAATAATAAGTAAGTAAAGAAAACTAATTAACTTACCTTTTTACTTTATAAGCATAAATATCTCCTTAAAGCAAATCCTATCTTCACTCTCATTTCTTTCCTTCATTCACACGGTTTCCCACCCCTCTCTTCTTCCTTCTTCCTTGTTCTCTCTCGGTAATACTACTACCACCATGGAAGTTCCAACTTTGACCACTTGCTAAATCTAACTCACTTGTCCAAATCAAAAACAAAGACCACCAATCTCTTCCTCTCATCAAGCTCTTCATTCCTATCTTCTCAAAACTCCAAGGACTCCATTTCGGTGCCAAGGTGTTCCACCATTGAAGGAGCTTGAGCTTGTATTTTGACATATTGTTGATCTCCTTTGCTTCTAGGTAAGTAATCTCAAAGAAAAATCATGTTTCCTCCATGTTATTACCTTAACCGAAAAATACACATTGATATAGCTCTTTGTGTGACCTTGTTCTAGCTTCATTTCAACTCTTCATGGACTAGGTGGAGTCCTCTCTTGTTACATATCCAAACTCTCTTCAAAGACCAAGGTAAAACAACTACATTAATGTTTTTGAAACAATGTCAAATTAGGGTTTACAATGAGATGAAGCTTATAGCTTGAATACTCATTTTAATGTTTGTATATTGTTTAGAACTTGACAAGGAACCAAAATACCATACGGTTTTGTAAGGAATCAAGAAGGAAGTGTTTTGGGAAAAAGAGGTAAATCTACTAACTTAAATGTTGTTTAATGCCTTAGGAGAAATGAGCTTATAAATGCTTATCAAAACTACCTAAAGAGCAAATGGTGAAAGACTTAGTAAAGTGTTCTCAAGAGACTAGTAAAGGGCATATGTGTGTGTTGAGTGTATTTGCAGGTTAAAGGCATATATAATGTGGAAATTCAGTGTTTATGATTTAAGCACTTTAAGGGCCTAAGAGCCATGCATTTTAAGGGCCTAAGTGCCATGCAATTTAAAGTTATGCACTATATTGTAATGTAGTGTGAATTTGGTGAAGATGTATATGAGAGTGTTCTTGGTGATTCTAGATGTTCTTGTGTGTTTAATGGAGAAAGCAAAGTGTTTAGGCCTAGTAATGTTCTAGGGGAATCCATGCCAAAATTTAGGTAAGAAGTAAGAAGTTCTAAGTATTTACATAAGGTTTGGTGAGTTAGAAAATGTAGGAAATGAATAAGGAGTTCATGATGTTTTAAAGGAATTTTGATGAACTAGGAAGTGTTCTAGAGTGTAATAAGGACTTAGACATGATCTTGAGGTTCTAGTAAGTACCAAAGCCACTTAGGGACTTAGGTAAATACCTAGGCAAACTTTGGTAATAAGGAGAAAGTGTAAACTTGGAAAAGAATTGTTAAGATGAATATAAGGAGTTAGTTGTGAGAGATGATGCTTGGGAGATGTTAAAATAGGAGAAAGCATTTTGGGGATAGTAGTTATCTTAGGTATGAAACACCACTTGCAAAACTAGGAGAAAATATTGTAAGTATTAAGAATTTTGTGAAGAAATAAGTAAAGGCTTAAGGAATTAGAAAATGAGTTTTATGAGTGTTTAAAGATGTCTTAAGTTGTGTTTAAAGTACCCAAATGAGGTTAGAGAGTACTAGGTTATATGGGGTGAAGTTTGGAGTTGAATGTAAAAAGGAAAACATAGATTTGGGGCCGACCGGACTTGCGACCGGACTTGCAAGCTCGGTCGGGACCTGTTTACCCTGCGAGAATTAGTTTCTGGAATGGACCGGGCATAGGACCGGACATGGACAAGTCCGGTCGGGCTAAATTTACAAAGGGAATAAACTTTCTGGAATGGACCGGACATAGGACCGGACTTACAAGTCCGGTCGGAGTAGAAAATTTGGTACGGATTGAGTTACTGGAATCGACCGGACATGGGACCGGACTTGACAAGTCCGGTCGGGCTGAATTTCCGAAGGGGAGAAACTCTCTGGAATCGACCGGACATGGACAAGTCCGGTCGGCAAGTCCGGTCGGACCAAAACTTGTAAAAAAAAAAAAACAGAAAAGAATGTGACTTACGTAATTAACCCTAGGGTGTATAATGAAGGTAACCTAGGGTAAGATAGACATTAAAACATGTCATACAATCATGTTAAATACTTAGTAAGTTTGAAGTTAAATAAATAATTAACCGACGTTACTAATGTGTTTAGGATTCTCTCAAGGTGGAAATCAGTCGAGGCAAGGACCAAGGTATGGTTTTCTTGCAGTCTGTTGCCTACCGGTTTACACCGGCTTGTGTGTTTGTTTTTTTCTGTGTGTTTATGACCTTGTAAGATTTAAACCATGTAAAGAGTTTACAGTTGTTAAATATTATTATGTTGTTAAGTGTGACTCTCTCTTCCCTTGTGTGGGTCTAACAAGACTTGACCTATGATTGTGAATTGTGTGTTGTGTTCAATGATGAACTACTAACAAGGGCTAACGGGGGAAGTGAGGAGTCCGGTCTGTTCCGGCCACGCGTGTGAGTATGGGAGTCGATGTCATAAACCGGTTCGATTATCTTGTATGTTATGGTTTAAGTTTCCAATTTGGTTTCTAACCTTCCCTTTAGCTTAACCAAGGCTATTTTACTGACTCACGTCGGGCCACAGGGGCATACTATGTTTTGTTTCGGTGTGCTTGGATCACTATATCCGAGGCACCTTGTGTTAAGTTAACCGTTCAATCTAACCGGACGGTAACGAGTTATGTAACGAGCTAAGTATGAGCGTGGCAACATTCTCTAGGCTCTCAATGGGGACTAACTGTGTTGGTTCTCTTCCTAAAAGGAATTGTATGTTTGTGATGTGTGTTATGATGTGTACCATACCTGTGTTATGTTATATATGTATGTGTTGGTGTTTTAAAATAAATATCATGTCATCATGACAATTGGTTGCGCGTATCCCGGTAGCCGATGGGCTGCGCGTTAGCCATACCAGCAAAGGTGCTGACCCCCTCGGGGGCTCCATATTTTTATTGCAGGATGAGGATCGAAGAGGCAGAGTGGCTCTAGATCCTAGAGAGTAGTTTACTTTTGGAGTACTTTGGATATTGCCCGGGTTGCGCCTGTGCTCCCGTGGCGTATTATATACTTGTTATGGTGGATTACAGTGATGGTATACAGTGAAGGATTTTGTAAACACTCGGTATTATGTTGATGTATATATATGGTTGTTAGTTCTATGCTCGAGAGTCTGATCATCTGACCGGTACATTTGTATTTATTCAGCCTTGTTAGCCACGTGGGTGGTTGACGGCATTGTAGCACCAATCGTTTAGTTACCGTTTAGTTGTTTATTTTCCGCTGCGATTCCAAGTATAGTTATGTGCGTAGTAGGGGTGTTACACTATGTCAATGAATCCTGAAGGTCTTTTGTGGTACTTGACGAACACAATATATGAATGTGCAGACAAGTCATACATTATGCTGCCATATTATCAAGGGTAAGTCATACTTCCATATCTTATTACGTTTTATTTATAAGTTATGTTATCCGTGTTATGATTTCAATTTTATTCATTACGTGAGCAGTCTTCTTTGGTCGTTGTTGGTTTTGGCCATGAAATACCCAAGAGTCTTACAGTTCGACTCACTTGGTACGAGTGCCAAGAAGCCAGCGATAGCAACGGCTCTAATGAGGTGAGCTATTTAAATTATACAACAATTTTCATAACTTAATAAATTATTTTGTTAAATTTGATTAATTTGTGTATTACATTCAAACTATTTATTTTGTATAGTGGCTTCAAAGCTGCACTGTGTGCATTGCAAAAGACACCGAAGAACATCCCTTGGACTGCAGTGAAGGTAGTTTTACTTATTTTGTGCAAATAGTTAACATGTTAATAGTAGACCTGCAAGTATGACTGATAACGCAATGTGTGAATGTATAGTGTCCAGTACAGCCTGGTGGATCATAATATGGTTACTATGTTATGAGGTTTATGCATGACTTAGTAGCATCATCCAAGTTTTTGCCAGAAAAATCATTGGACAAGGTATAAAACTATCTTTGAAAGTCTTGGTTTATATGTATTTTTATTCTTTGTCATTCTTTGTGTAGTGTCTCATTAACTATTCATTTTTGTTTGTTCAAGGCTTTCGAAGAAATAGTGGGCATTGGAAATTATGAAGAGAGGCACATATCTGAAATCCTCGTGGATTGGGCAGAATTTATCTCCATCGACGTACTTAGTTGATTCCTCTTAAGTTAGTTTGCATTTGAAACACCCCTGAACATTAATCACATAAAATCATAAACGCGAGGAGACTATCCGAAAATAACACGTTATATAATTCGGACATAAAATAATTTATGAACAATTAAATTTAGCAACGTTATATGTTAACATAGTCGTACTTATATATGTCCGAATACGGGAATACATGTACATAACGTTATGATATTATAACGTTGTAAATAATAAATAGTGACGTTACATACTAATAAAGTCACGTACTTATATATGTACTAATACGAAAACTACATGGGCGTAACGTTACAATATCGTAACGTTGTAATAAAAATTGATAATGTCGCGTAACCTTGTAACAAATAAATAAATAATTATAATGTGGTATATTATATGATATTACATATATAAATAAGCAAGTACAACTTATACACAAAAAAAAAAGGGGGAAGAAAGAAAAAGGAGCAAATACGCTCCCGCTGAGGTTCGAACCCGAGACCTCCCGTACCTTTCCCAAATGTTTAACCGGTTGAGCTATGCTCGTACTCGGTAACTTGTACCCGCAACCTAATACTGGTATTAAGTCGACGAGCTAACTACAAAAAAAGAGGGAACCAAACATATACCTGCAGCAGTATCGATTCCTCCTTCGATACAGCAAGATCGGGCAAGCGGAACAGACAGAAATCAATGGAAAAAAAAAATTCCGCCCGTTACTTTCTTATTCCTTCTCCTGCAACAGAATTCTTTCTTTTCTCCAAGCCCATACTTTCTTGTAACTTGTGGTGTCTTGCACTAAATAACCAGAGGAAAACTCTGCCTTGATTTTCCTTGCTCCTACACCGATCCAACCCATGTTCCTTGAGCAGTATTGTCCGAAAAACCATGCTATTCTATTCTACTATACAACAACAAATCAAAACTAAATCCTATCTATGCCAGTATTGCGGTATACCTTACAGTAATCTGATGGGAACCCAAATATAGATGAGACAAACAGCAGTACCCAGCCTCCAAAACAACCGTATATTGGAGAAATCTGAGAGCCAAGGCTCAATGGCTTGCAGGCAAAATATAGGAGTGAACCAACAAGGAAGGGAGATAGGAGAATAAAGATAACAAAATCAGAGCAAGCTCTGCCAAAATCGGGAGAACCCGCCTATCCACTAGAGTGGCCAATAAGAAACACAATAATCGATCCCCAGCCCTAGCCCTCACTTTCCTTTTAAATAGACAGCATGCCTTGCATAAGGGGCAACACTAGCTAATTCCCGAACTACCCTTAGTCTAAATAATTTCTTACTTGTCTAATGGTCTAATTGCTTTTAGCCCAAAGACCCAAATCCCACGGTCTCATCATAATCACAAGCTTTTAATTGTCCCCCCCACATGCTGAACAGATTCTGCATGCTTTGAAAACTCTCACGCAAGCACCAGTACTTTTTCTCTTCCGTGCATGTGTATACCTGGGTATGATAACCCACTCAATTCCTTCATCCCCCTCCATATATTCCACGGTCAGTGCAAGGCCAGAACAGGTTGTCTTCCTCAGTTATCATGGGCGCAAGTTGGTGCTCAAACTTCTGAAAAAAAAAACTGGCGCAATTCAATGCAACTAACGAGCTCAAGGAAATTCTGCTCCTCCTTTCCTTCTCTTCTTCCCTGTTTTGGTGTTCTGTCCAAAAAAAAACCTGATTCATGGCCACTAGATCCGGCCTCATGGTCATGCACCTACACCTCGGGATACCTCCTTCATGAATGCACCAAGACACATCCAGAAACACCCGCAAGTTAATTGAACATCAGTCAAGGTGAGGTCTCAAAGCAACCCTGTTTTCTTTTTCTAACTGCTACCCTCTATTGCTTCTGGGTTCGAAAATGCTGAGAAACTCACTCAGTCTTCTTCTCTTGATCTGCTGGTTTTCTCCAAGCTGCCCCACTCATGAAGGGCCTGAAAACTCCTTGAGGAAAAATCTGTACACTGCCCTTAAACATATTCGAAGGTAAGGACTCCTAAATCAGTGCACATGTCCAAGAATCTGAAGTGACATCTAGGAATGATTCCACAACTAATGAGTGTTCCTTCTGGTGGGTAGGATCTGTCCAAAAAGAAAACCAAGCACTCCTGTGTGAAACAGCCAAGGAAAACTAAGGAAAACACCTCTTAACTCAAGGTAAAAACTTACCGAGAGTTACTGAATGTTACTCCATGTACTAAATTGAAAAGCATTATGTGCAAAGTCTAATTTGTGACTTCTTGGCAACCAGGTTCGAGAGTTGTGTAAGGAACCCAAGAAGAATCTGCTTCAAAACAAAAAAAGAATAACTCAAGGTAGTGAGCTAACTAATGTCCTTGCAGATTTAGAAATTCTGTTCTAATGAGTACAGTTTCATGCGTGTTGTTCTGAGACAGAATTGCTAATGAAGGGACTTGTTGAGAGCTAGCAAATTCTGTTTCATGTTATAACAAATGTACCAACTACTCGAGAGTTAAATAACAGTTAAGCTTGGTCAGAAAAGTTTGTATGAGTCCGTGATGGACTAGTGCAGGGAACTGAGTTCAAAATCCTACAATTTATATCCCTGTCAAATCTGTTTTCAGTTGTAATGTGAAAGTAGTAATAAGTGATTTAGGAACCTAAAGTTTGGCTAACCCACGTAACTAAGTAGCAACCAAGCTGGTAGTGTTTGGGGAGAAACAGTCAACGTAATAAAATAGAAGCTAGAAGTAGAAAAGTGCAGAAAAGTAGTTATGTTTCAGCAGCTTTTGATTTCTGCTAAAGAAACTGCAGAGCAGTGGTCCTTGTTGCCTTGGGTCTCATCTAGAAATTAAAACCCTCATCAAACAATTAATTAACTGAGTAGGCAATCTGGGGCAAAAATAGAAATCTAATGATATCAGTTTCAGCTTGTTCAATTTTTCTGCTTCCTGCAGCATTTAGAATTTGGGTGAATAGTTTGAGGGTTGTTGCTCACTTTGTTATGGATCTGTCTCAAAGGTAAAACTCGGTTAAACCACTTAACCAACTGGGTTAGTCAATTGGGAGTCAAAACTGTGAACAAAGAAGAGAAACAGAAGTGGATATCACACTCCAGTTTTCTACAACATTTTTCAGTTCTGTAAAACTGATTTGCGAAGGTACCAAAATACTGTAGTAGCTTGCTAATACACCCAACATCTAGTTAATGCATCTAAATAATGTTGTAACACAAAACTAAGTGGGATTAGGAACTGTTAAATGAGCTAAAAGGAAGAGAGTATATCGAGATACCAGATTTGAGCTTCAGAGTTGCAGTTTTGGTTCAGTTCTAGGTTCTAAAATCCTTGTGTTTCTGCACAACTCTGTTACAGAGAATCAGAGAGTTGTCAGGGTTGTTAAGGGCTTAAAACTGTATCGTGATACACAAATGAATCACTAAACCAGTTGGGAAGTTAGGAGATGGGTTAGTTAGCAGAAACAAAACAGCAAGAAGGAAATTATAGCAGTTTCATGATGCAGGTTTACAGTTTTATGTTTCAGTCTTCGATTTCAGTTTCAGTTTTTTTCTGTTTCAGTATAAAGTCATAACCGAGAGATCCATGGGGGTTGATCGGGGTTGTCTTTGAATTTAAATTGTGCTAGGATGCTTAACTAACTAGGTGAGTACCGTGGGACAGGTTAAAAGACAGATTAAGTACTAAACAGAAGAAAAAAAAACAACAACCAGAAAAGAACTGCATCAGTTCATGATTTTTAGATTTTTTGTTTCTGTGTACAGGGTTTCCAGGGAGGGTGCCTAGGTGATCTTGTGCCTAATTCGAAATTTAAAACTAGTTAATGCAGTGAGTTAACTAGACAATCAGATTAAGAGAGAGATGGATGTCTGAATTGGAAATGAGCAGAAGAAGTCAACAAGGGGATATCAGTTTTGTTTCAGGTTTCAGATCCCTCCATTTTCGTATATGCAATACAGTGTTGGTTTTAACAGAGTTACTTTAGGTTGTTTTGGGTTGGAAATATGGCTAGAACACCTAGCTACATAGATGGAAAACTAGGGACAGATCAAAGAGGGCAGATTAAAAACCAACGGAACAGAAACAAAAAAAGAGGTTTTTAGTTATGTGGTTCCTTTTTCTGTTTTCCTTTTCAGATTGTCATGGTTGGGTTGTTTTCTGTGTGCTTAAGAGTAGAAGGTCTGTTTTGGGGGTAAAGCTAGGATAAAACTCTTTACTACGTGAGTTATCAATGAGGGAAAGTTGAAACCCATTCCATGAACAAACAAAAAAAAAACAGAAGAGAAGCTATCAGTTTTATGGTTTCAGGTTTACAGTATCTGTTGCAGTTTTGAGATTTTTTACGTGAGAGATATTGTCTTGGTGGTGTTGGGCTAGGTTAGAGTATAAAAATATATTAAGGCACCTAACTAAGAAGATAAATAGCTTGGGAAGTGAAGAAGGAACTAGATCAAGAAATGGAAGACAGAACAGGAGAAGAGTAAAATGCCAATCATGGTGCATCAGTTTCAGTTTCTTTTCCGAGCTCTGTGTATCAGATTCTCAGAAATGTAGCTCTGTTGTCGTGGGTCTGTTTCAAGGTTGGAACCTTATTAAAACACTTAATTAAGAAGCTAATACAGTTAGGAAACTAGGAAGAAGAAAGAACCGGGTTAAGAAACAGAAAAAAAAGAAAGGGAGTAGATAGCAGATTTTGGTTTTTTTGACTTTCAGTTTTTCCTGAAACTTTTACTCTCTGTATAACACTATTACAGAGGGTTTATGAGGATTGAATTGAGAAGTAAATGAACCTGAACACACCTAATACACTTGAGAGAAGTTCCAGACACCCTTGGGTTGAATTAGAAGCTAATCTAATCAGCTAACAGCAAGGATCATAGAGGAATAAAACAGACCCTGTTTCAGTTTTCTGAGTTTTGTGTCTTAGTATAATTAACCTCCAAAGGTGTAAAGAGTGTGATGTTAGTTACTTAATGAACCCGAACCTTGGCTAAACCATTTAGTTCGGTTAATGAAACAGCTTGGGGAGATTAGACATCGATAGGGACTATAGGAGTGGGATTTGGTAAGGATAGGAACGAGAGTTTAGTCTCAGTTTTATGAAATTGTGTTTCAGCTTTGGGAACTTGTTGCTTCTGTATAAACATGCTTTGGGAGTTTTCTGAAGATTATATTACTATGATAATAGGTTTAAAACATTGCTAACCTATTCAGCTAGGAAGAGAATACATTCTAGGCAAGTTAAATCTACTTTAGATAAACTTGTTACATATTAGTGTTTAAAAGTACTCTAGAATAATACCTAGAGGGGGTATTTAGTTAACTCATACAACGACGATGTAAACGTTCTAGTTAAATAATAATCTAAGGTAGGTACTTGGGAAGTTCTAAGGTTTAGAATAAACCGTACGTTCAACGACTCACCTAGGGAATAACACCCGGTATAAATGAGATAAAATAGGAAGTGCCGTCACATGAAATCATAAACTGACACGCTGTTCTTAATTAACGTTAGGGCCGTGACGAACGCCAACCGGGACCTTGTGTGTGTGAGATAACTCGTGCTTCGGAATAAGGTATGGACATGTGTGGTTCGTATGTTGCCGTGTTACACGACTTGTGTGCTGTGTGCCTTGTTTGACTATGACCACAAGACTAATGCATGAAAACGGATGTTTGTTTTACAATGCTTATTTGTCTGTTGTGAGCTTGTGTAGAGCATGTGAATGGATTGCTTATTTTCCTTGCTTATACGCTTGCTATTATTGTGCATATTGCTTGCGCGCACACAGTAGTGTAGTCCCTTCTCATTGACGAAACCTTGAGATGAAACACAACGAACTTCGTAAACAAACAAAGGAACTACATAAAGAGAAAACTCCTCTTAACTATAGAGGACCTCTAATGACACCCACTATGGTGTCGAACTATCAATGATAGCGATAAGCCAATACCCGTTGAAAAGGAATAGGGAGACGGACCCATTGTATCCGGGGTAGAGACCAATAATAGAAAAGGAATAGGGAGACGGACCCTTTGTATCCGGGGTAGAGACCAATAATAGAAAAGGAATAGGGAGACGGACCCTTTGTATCCGGGGTAGAGACCAACAGTATAAATAGGGAGACGGACCCTTTGTATCCGGGGTAGAGACCAATAATAGAAAAGGAATAGGGAGACGGACCCTTTGTATCCGGGGTAGAGACCAACAGTATAAATAGGAAGACGGACCCTTCGTATCCGGGGTGGAGACCTATAGTATCAAAAGGAATAGGGAGACAGACCCTTTGTATCCGGGGTAGAGACCAGAGCATTAAGAGGCATAGGGAGACGGACCCTTTGTATCCGGGGCAGAGGCTAGTAACATAGAAAAGGAATAGGGAGACGGACCCTTGGTATCCGGGGCAGTGGCCAATAACATTTAAAAACAACAGAGAGAGAAAGAGCTATCCGGTAATGGAGGATTAGCTAGGGGCAAGACGTTCCCCAAATTGTGGTGATAAGAGAATTCACAAGTAACCCTTAAAGAAACAAGGAACGATTAGTACCTACATAATGAAGTCTCGGGATCTAATCTATATCCTTTGACTCGGTGCCAGAGAATAAAGGAAAACTTGTGTAATGAGACCAAGCAAACAAGAGAAGTCACAAATGTGATCCTTTAAGAAACAAGGAATGAATAGCACCTACTTAACAAGGTCTCGGGATCTAACCTATATCCCCTGACTCGGTGCAAGAGAAGAAAGGAAAAACATATGTAATGAGAACAAGAAAACAATACGTAATCTCTTGAATGATCCCATAGTGAGGATCGACGGTATAATATACCTGTGCACACATCCTATGAATTACTTGATTGTTGTTGCTACATTAGCAGCTTATTGTGCTGAGTTGCGTGCTTGCAAGTTGTGCTTGGTTGCTTATTGACATTGCTATGCTACTTGCAAGTTGTGCTTGGTTGCTTACTGATATTGTTATACTACCGATGAGTGTGTATGATGTCATGATGTGCTGATGTGTGCTTTACCGCTTAATGATAGCATGTAAATTGACTTAATAATATTCGACCAATTAGTCGTGTGGCCCGGTAACATGCGGGCTTCACACGTCCATACTCGGCATAGTTTTGCTGAGTCCTTTATTTTTACAGGTGACCATCTGAACGTGACGGAGCGTAGGTGGAACGACTACCATGGGGGTAGTCCATTTGGGCAAGACTTTTAGTAGTATGCCTTCTTATGTATGGGTTATGTTGTTTAAGTTATTAACTATACTGTAGACGCTCGGTACTTGGGTTGTACTTTATGTTGTATTTGGATTTCGTTAAGGTTGGACTTCCAGTCATTCAGACCGTAAATTGGTGTTAGTAATGTGGTCTGTCAACTACGTGGGTGGTTGGCGTCTGTAGCACCCGAATAGAGTAGGAACCGCTGCATAGACATTTCATGTTACCATTAGGCGCGTTGTTTAATTGTTGATCGTTATTCGGGGGTGTTACAGCATTGAACGTTAGTTGTGTTATTATGTACTTCATTAGATTGAAACGTAGTGAATTGTATATTGTAATGGAGTGTGGTGTGGAGAGTGTGGTGAAGTGTACAACTAATCCTTATTTTGTTATGAATTTTCTTGCTTTCTTGCATTTATTGATGCGTGCCGATGATTATGGCCGTTTTATGGGTTTATAGTATGCTACTGAGGCGCCCCACTGTGGTGGCAGCATTGTACAATGACTTTACAGGTTTGTTTAATTTTGTGGTGTATTTGGGTGCATTAATAAGCTGGAAAGGAAAAAACAAAAAAAAATACTGCCTATTTCGGCGGTTCCTACTACAGAACCGCCGAAATAGACCAATTCCATTTGACCGTCTTCGTTTGACCTGGCCACCTATTTCGGCGGGGCGGTTCCCAAACCGCCGAAATAGGGTAAAATACCTATTTTTGCGGTGCTCATTTCTACAGTTGTAAACCGCAGAAATAGGCCCTTTACAACCGCAGAAATAGGCTATTTTTCTGCTAGTGGGTGCTTCCAACGGTGGTCTCAAACCTTCAAATGGAGAATACCCATGGAGATGAAAATGGTGTTTTCGGTTTTTGAAAGGAGGAAGATGATCTCCTTTGCAAGGGGACTTCAATGGTGTAATTTTTGTTGCATTTGGAGAAGGATTGAGTAGTTAACAAGAGGAGAGAAGAGGAGGGCTGTGTGAGGGTTGTAAAATCGCCATGGCTGTCGGCTTGAGGAGGAAGAAAATTAGAGGTGAGGGGTGAGTGCAGTACGTGAGGGAATTAGAGAATGAGGGGGAGTAGGGGTGAGAGAGTGTGAGAGCCCCTTTTTACTTTTTCCCCCTTTTTACTTTTTAGATTTATATTTAATTAGCTAGTTACAAGTGTGTTTGTGTGTGAGAGCTTTTGACTTATTAAAAACCGGCCCCCACTGTTATACTAGTTGGAGCGTTTTTTTTTTCATCTTTTACAGAAAACATTCGTTTATTTACCCGGTTTAGCACTATTCACTAACCGGGCCCGTTTTCCGGAATTTTCATGTTTCTTTAATTTTATTGGTTATTAAGCTTCCTTTAATGCTTAATAATTGTTATTTAATGATTTATAATTTTTTACGGGTTCGTTTGACCACTAATAATCACGTTTTCGGGTTTTCTTGAAAAACGTCTGCTAAAGCTCTATTAGCGTTTTAATACATTATTTGGATCCGTTTTCTTCGGGAGTTGTTCCCATATATTATTTAGGCCTTATTAAGGCTTTAGAATCCATATAATATGCTAACCGAGGTCTTATACCTCCTATGGTTATTTAACGCTTATTTAGCGTTTTTCGCTTTTTAAGCATTTCTTTATTTCTTTTGGATTAATTTTTCCTTACCAAAATTACTTAAGCATTACTAGGCCCTTAAATACGTATTAGGATGATCTTAATCACTGTATTTAAGGTCGGGGTATTTCAATCTACCCCCTTAAGAACTTTGTCCTCAAAGTTGTTCGAGGTTATTGGATTACTATACTTACCTATTTATGCTTGCCTAATACCAAAGCCATACAATGTACCATAATTACTCCAATCCACATTACTACCAACCATCTGCTTCCACATTACAAAATTTATACATACACACAGCGTAAAGCTATCCCCAAAGCAATGCAATACACATTACAATCCCGCAGGGACTCCGGTCATATAGACACTGGACTCCTCTATGTCCTGCTGCCCTTGGAATAATACAATATGATACACTACCACCGTTCTCTGGCATAAACTTCCAACAGGTTATCAATCCCCAGTCTAAGGGCAATTCCTTCACAACTACTAATTAGAAATCTTTCTAAAACACACAACTCCGAATTCCAATTTGTATTCCTTACCTCTATCCTATGTGTGATTCTTATGACCACTTAAGGGGAGCTTCAAGAATCATTCGACCCTGATGTGATCAGCATCAGTGTTGAACTATCTTTCCACCCCAATTTGTGTTCGGTTTCCCTTGATCTGATCAGGATCAAGTTCGACTTCCCACGTCAGTTTCAAACAATCCAAATCACTGATTATGTCCATTTTCTATCTTCTTAATCTTTCTAGTCATATTCATACAACCATACATTTACCAATTCCTAAAATTCATTTATTCATTACTACTCATACCATCAACTATTGCTCCACTAGCCTTCTCATCAATTGTTACTTAATTATTTCCAACTACTTACCTAAGAAGTTCAAAGTTAGTGTCCAATTAGTTTTCCTATACCCAAATTGTTCACAAGTAAAATCAGTTTCTATCCTCAATCATTTACAAGAAAAATCGAATCAACTCAAGCCACCTAGGGGACTCAATTCCCACTAGGTTTAACATCTGTTTCGTACCGATTATACTCATCAACCTCCTCAAACATAATCATCAATTTCCTCAAATATACTCATTTCTCCAACCTATTACCAACCGGGGTTCTCATTCCCCATGGAGTTCCTCTACTCCATTCACCTCAAATTCCTCACAATTAATATTCCTTTCCACTTCAAATCTCACAAATACTTGAGTTTACACAATGAGTGGATGCAAATGTTTATGTAATATAAGTACCAATCATTCAAAACAAATTCGTTTGCGCTATGCGCATTGTAGTTTACGCCTTATCACGTAAAACATACATTTCCCAGTTTTCGCCCTACCCCCCTTAAAAAGGGATTACACCCACGTAATCTACCATGTGTAAACATTGGACATAGGTCAAAGGCATTCAGCCGTCATGGAGTGTTCTAACTTCCATGTGGTCTATTATACGATGTATTCTGGTCAGAGGGTCTTAACCATATTGTTGGTTAGTCCCTGCGCCAAGAATTCTCGTCGGAGTTTGTTTAACTCTTAACCGGGTTCGGTTCTAGCTTTAGAGGCTTCAAAGCATTGATAATTATCTATTCACTCACCAGGTGTATTAAACCTTAGAGTTTAGGCCCACTAGCTTCCGTTGCGCGACCTAGATAACTTGGGTTTATTCGCCCTTCTCGTTATCCTAAATGTGTTATACAATATCCTTTCATCCCTTTTTATCTTGGGAATAAGGTTCATCAAGCAAGCGTTGTATTCTTTTACCGCACACAAATCCAATGAGCTTCGGATTCTCTATCCCGCTCTTTAGGAATCTATATACATACTGTTGTATATTTTCATGGTTATTCACTTGATTCCTCCGACTTATTGTCGGTTGAGGTTGAGCCACTACTTAATTGTAGTGCTTCCTCTATTGTCAGTAGCTTCTGAATTATGACTTTGCATTTTCAATGCTTCGGTCCTTATGACTCCGTACGTTTCCTCTACCTTTTTACATAATTGTCATCTTCCCAACTTCCTAGCTATCCCACTCAATCATTATTGCACAAGCGCAATACCAAAACACTCAGTCCTACAGAGTGCAGAGGTGTAAACTCCTGGCAGTAACTCTCTTGTGAGATTGCAATAGGAATGAATATTGTTTCCTTGTTTCTCGGTCCGTCTACCATCTTTATTCATCAACTCCATTCATTGTGTGATTATTCACATGTATTGGTCGCTTGTTGCGCACCATGTTAGTATTTGTTTATAACTTTGGTTTACATGGCATCCGCTATTACCTTAGCTTCTGCTCATGTATCTCTACCATTTACATCGTGGTTCCAAGCTCCTTGAGCATTATTTACTTATGCTTCATGTTCCCACATACCGGGTTTATTCTAAACCAATTACTCCTTCGTTGTCACAATTGTTATTAAAGCTTTCTTCGGTTTCGTCTGATTCAAGTTATTTCGTGGCAATGTCTATATGCTCAAGTTTCACTACATTAGTAGTTCTGAAAGAGGTGTATTATCAGATATTCCCTTCTTGGAATTTATGTGTTCACCGCTCTTGCGGTCTCACATTAACGAGGGTTGTCCCTGCTCGTTGGTCATTAACCAATCTTACTGGTTCCGTTCTTGGTAACTCTTCTTATGAATCATAATGGTTTTGTAACCGCTGAATTTGTGTTGTAACAGGTTCCTGGCTTACTAGCCACGTTGCCCAGAGCTTTACTCATCTTAGGCTGTTTACGCATAATTACTTCTCCTTATATCGTTAAACGGGTGGAGGTAACATTGGGCTCCATGATAAGTTCATCGCATCACGCTTCTGTCCGTTGGAGACCCTTTAAGTATCTTGGTGTTGATCGGTAACATTTACAAATTTAGGGTATCCCCTGGTAAGTGGGATCCCTTCGGTGTTCTAATCGAGTGTTCGTTGTAATTCTTGTGTCTTTATCACGACATTATTATACACCCTTCAAGGATCGCTCCTGGGTGTTGCTCAGTTATGCCATTACCTTTGGGTAACATTCATGTGAATGTTTAATTTACTCTGCATTGCGGTTCTGGATTCCAAATTATCCCATTTAGGGTTATAATGTCTCCCGTTCTTAGGGTAGACTACAATACTTTTCTTATGGTTATAACAGGTTTGATATTACTTCCGATGGTGAACGGTATCCTCCAGCACCTTAGATGATCACTCTGGGTATTTCATCCCGTTCATCGAATGTCGATGTGTTCTGATCAGGCATTCACCTCATTGTATTTAGACCGGGTATTCATTCCGGCTGTTTCATGCTTTTGTTTCAAGTTCCTGAGACATATCCAATGTCTTTGATCAATTGCTAGTGCTTCTCACACCTTTTTAACTCTTAATCGTCCTCCTAGAGTAAGTTCTTGACTCCTTAGCTTGTAAGCTAATTTGAGTTCTTCGATCATTTGAGGTATTTAACTGTTTGGATTTGTATTCACTTATGGTCCGTAGAACGGAGCTGACTACTTCCCGTGTTTCGTACACTACATGTATACATACGTGGGGTACCGTATTGGCATGTTGCCACCTACCCGACTAACTCACGTATGGTCTGTCAGGCCCATAAGCTCCTTCGGAGTGCGGTTGTCTCACATCCCGTAATTGGGTACAATCGTAGTGCTCGTCACACGCCTAGGTGAAGTATTCTATTGTCAACTCCTCTGGTATCATTCTATGATACTCACCGTGGTTCTGTGGTTTGGGTTTAAAAACCTGAGGTTTAAAAGAAAAGTTTGTGGTCCTTGAAATAAAGGTTTGTGTTTGAAATAAAATCCTGGGTTTTGGAAAGAAATCTTCATGGCATTGCCTTGTTTGAGGTCTTGACCAAGTCTAGCTTCCTGCTGACTGGTACGTTCGTTAATATAACGGTCGGGCCGTTAGGCCTTTCCAAGGTTGATTCTTCAAGTTCTTAGGATTGACGATCCTATGATTGTATCTGTCTCCATGGTGGTACTTAGTAAGTACTTGTTGGAGGTCAAAAGTCTTTCAACTTGCCTTGCTGTTGCTGCACTTGCCTTAGCAAGTGCGCGGGTAAATCGGTTTTTAGGTAACCTTATACCGGTTGCGGTATTGTTTCCATCCGTATTTGGTGGTTTTATTGGATCTTCCTTCGATCTTTTGATCTTAGTAATCAATCTCCTGAGTTGTCTCTCAGTGTTCTTGACAAGGTTGTCGATAATTCGGGTACTTCCCGATCCTCGTGGTACTCCATGTACCTTACTTAGTTGCTCGCTCCCCACACCTTTGTGGTGGTTACCGAGGTTTGTCTGATCCTTAGGAGCTATGTCGTAGTCCTGTTGATGTATGTTTTCTGAATAATCTCATAATTGTCTGAACTATGTTGTTTGGGTATTACTGCCCCTTTGGCATCGTAGGTTTGGAGTCATCCAACCTTGACTATTTCCATAGTCGGTTTCTGTACCGTTGTTGGTATTGTTAAGCATTGCAGTCCGTAGACTCTATTGTCTCGGTTCTGTTACTCTGTCTTCCCGCTTCATTGTGTAGTTATGCTTCCCTCCTTGTCAGATGTGCATGGTTCTCGCGACTGCGAAGCACGTCACCCCATGGTGCCACAGATTTCATTATCCTGTATTTAGGATCTTCAACTTACTACTGTTTAGTACGGTTATTGTCGTGGAAATGGGAACCGTCTTCGGGATTTCCATTCTTGGAATCTACCGTATGACTGGTTCCTTCTCTTTACAAGGTTTATCTTACAACTGCTAGATCGGGTTTTCCCGAGTATGAGAGGTTTTTCCATCTCTCTAGCGTTCTTCCCCTAACTTTACAACGGGGGTTGCGGAGGGCGGGATTGGTTATGTAGGTATCTAGGTTACACTAGAAGTTCCTAACTAGCGTACCTCACACGCTAACACTCAACCCTTAGCTCTAAGTCTCTAATTCCTAACTCGGTATTTTCCTAAACTCGGTATTCAGACCATCAGAGCGATACTTCGCTCTGATACCACTTTTTGTAACACCCCTACCGGTAAACACACCATTACTCTTAACCCGTCTACATTATCAATACACAAGCAGCGGAAATCCTAATACGACCGGGGTGAAACAATGTCGTTAGCCACCCACGTGGCTAACAAGGCCAATTCCAAACAAACGATACAACACACTATCAGTCTGATGGGTCTTTACCGAGTACACTATACAAATGATACATCTCATTCCCATATTAATTGTCAACCCAAATACAACCTTCAATTCCATGATATACAATACGATCTCCATTTAACGCTATACCGAGTATCAACAATTCCCAACATTACTATTGACCTTTCGGTCTTACATTTCCATAATACAACAATACAAGTAATTAACAACTACCCTTGCTTAATCTCACTCCGTCCTACTCTTGGACGATAACCGGCTACAAGCCCTACACAATTTACTACCATCTATATTTCACTCCAAGCTATCCACGCATAGCTGTCGGTCCCTTACTGTGATCACGTCCGCTTCGGGTACCTGCACACTAAAAACGTTGCCCCTAGGGGCTCAGTTTACGCTGAATATGACTTCCGCATACCCCGCGTACTAGTGAGGGTATGCCGACTATTTGGTTGAGAGCATGCGGTTCATTTTAATTCAAACATCATGCAAGGCAACAATACACTATATATGTATATTGGCACAATCACAGTTCAATATTCAACACAAACACTAACACACAACAAGAGGTTAGTTTCGTTTGTTGTATACTTAGGCTTTGAGGGTTATACCTCACTATGCCTCAATTCATTCTACACCGTCACCCACTCAATCGGGTTACACTTACTCAAATTCTCTTACTCTCAAATTCCATACTCAATACTCACATGCTCAATTCACAATACTCAATACTCAAGGTCTCAATCAATACTTAATACACAAAGGCAACTCAATCCAACAAACACAAAGTTCACAATCACCAACCAAGGTTTGTCTTCAATCAAACTTCACAATGGGTTAGCCCAATTAGCATCCGGGTTAATCGGATGTCATTATCTCAATACTCAAGATCATCAACTCAAACAAGTCCAAGTCATTCTCAACCAATTTTCCTTCCCTTACCAATACTCAATGTTAAGTCGGTATGACCTCCGGGCAGGGATAAGGCTATCCCACCACTGGGCTCAAAGTTGGCTCACTTAACCAGGTTGCTACCCATTTAAGGGGTTTGGACTGTGGAAATGATTGTAGCCAGGAATCGGTTAACAATCTCTCTTGCAACCTCATCCTCACGCGTGGCCGAAACTATATCGGGCTTCCCAAATACTCCAAATTACTCAATTCCCAACTCTCAATGTTAGAGGGTTAGATGGTTAGGAGTTAGTGAGAAGCCATCCATAATATTCACACTTCCACAATCAAACAGCAATTCAATCACGGTTACTATAACCAATCAAACAACATTTCACTTACAATCACAACCTTTCAACTCATCCACAACTTAGAGTAATACCTCACACAAATACGCAACAAGGTATGCATACGCCTCTTCCTCATCCATTTATTTCATGAATTATACAAACTAAATGTTCAAGGCAATATAGCAGAACAAAATAACACAAGCACAAGTAGGTGCATAAAAATCCGATTCGTGCATTTATCTTATTAGGTGATCAAATAAGCACACAAATTGGGGTAACCAGGTTAGGATACAGAGCATGAAGAAATCATACCTTGCACCGTTGATTTGGACTCACCGACTCCTCTTCGGTGTTCAACTATTCGAATCCTAGCATATACATACAGTTGGGTGGTTAATTATCCACAATTAACCTTAGTTGCTATTTTTCTAAAGTTTCCAAGTTTATACTTACTAACTCCTTGTTTCTCAAATACCTTTACTTATGTTACTTACTCAAAATTATTTTCTAAGATGGTTTATAGCCTTAATGACCTTTAAACATCATTAATTATGTCTTAATTACCTTATAATATCATTACCCATCCTTATCCTTAGTTTAGCTTTAAAACACATTCTGTACAAATTCTAGGTTGGTCCGGGTTGTTGTCCGGGTTTACATACCCGGACCACCACTGTGAAGAAATCCTCGGGTAGCTTAATCGTCTGGTCCGGGTTTGTGTCCTACTTTACAAACCCGGACCACATGTCTTGGTAAGCTACGGGTATGTTTTTCAACTGGTACGGGTTTGTGTACTCCTTTGCAAACCCGGACCATAAGTTTTAAGAAGTTACGGGTACGTTTTTGGGGTGGTCCGGGTTAGTGTCCTAGTTTGTAAACCCGGACCACTCCTTCTGTATATCAGTCTGTCGAGTTTTTATACTGGTCCGGGTTTCTGTGCTGGTTTACAAACCCAGACCAGTTGCAGGTTTACAGTTTATATAAGTTTTTAACTTGTTTCAACTCCAAAATTCTACCAATCTCTTCCCCAATATTCCTACATATAATCTAGCATATTTTAGCATTGATTAAGCACTTTAAACTAGCCTAATCCACCTCTATCCAAATCTGTTACAAAACACACTCCACTGTCAATTTTTTCTCCACTGTTACAGTTTTCTTTCTTCAACAATTGCTACAAATTTTTCCTTTCCTCTTTACCATTCAATACTCCCTTTACCAATGCTACTCCTAACATCCTCAATGCATTACCTCAATCCTAGTTCCATCCCATTACCTAGCTCTTCTCCAAATCTGTTTCAAAATACTAAACTACTCACCTAAACTCTCCAAATACACCTAGTTACCACCTAGGTTATCCCTTCTTCTTCTACATCTAAGTCCTCCAATTTCCATACAAATTTGGGCAGAGGTTCCCCTATATTTTTAACATTGCCCACATACATTTTCAGCTCACACATTCATCCCAATGCCCATATCAAGTCACGCATCATCCTACACACTATACCACGATATTTTTCCTGCACATACACATACATTACCCAATGTTTTACCAAGCTTTTAAACATCTTTTAAACCTTCAAAACTCTTACATTCTCTTCCTCATTATACTACAACATACTTATTATCCATCCCCATACATACTACTCATTTCCAATACTCAAAACTGTTACACTACACCATACAAATCTAGCTCAGGGTAGTGCATTTACCTTGTGATTTTAGTTCCTCTTTCTTCCTTCCCCTTCTCTTCCTTTCTTCTTCCTTCTTGTTCTCGGTTTCCGAATGGAGTCCACACTCCAATGCTACAGCCCATACCAATACACAAATTCTAACTTAGCATTCATTCTTAACTAACCCTAGAATTTAGATGTTTTTAGGGTTAAGAAAGAGCATTACCTTCCAACCAATGAGTGAGGTCCTTGGTTAGCAAGAGAGTGAGATTTCTAGCCCTTGGAAGAAGCCAAAATCGGCTGGAATGCAAGGAACAAGACAAGGGTTCAACATGAATTTTTGTTTTGTCAACAAGGCTAGAAAAGGATGAGTTTTCAAGATTATTTTTACCTCAAAATAATAAGGAGATGAAGGTTCTTCCAACGGTGGTCTTTTACAGAAAACGCTCGTTTATTTACCCGGCTTAGCACTATTCACTAACCGGGCCCGTTTTCCGGAATTTTCTTGTTTCTTTAATTTTATTGGTTATTAAGCTTCCTTTAATGCTTAATAATTGTTATTTAATGATTTATAATTTTTTACGGGTTCGTTTGACCACTAAAAATCATGTTTTCGGGTTTTCTCGAAAAACGTCTGCTAAAGCTCTATTAGCGTTTTAATACATTATTTGGATCCGTTTTCTTCGGGAGTTGTTCCCATATATTATTTAGGCCTTATTAAGGCTTTAGAATCCATATAATATGCTAACTGAGGTCTCATACCTCCTATGGTTATTTAACGCTTATTTAGCGTTTTTCACTTTTTAAGCATTTCTTTATTTCTTTTGGATTTATTTTTCCTTACCAAAATTACTTAAGCATTACTAGGCCATTAAATACGTATTAGGATGATCTTAATCACTATATTTAAGGTCGGGGTATTTCAATGTAAGTTCGGACAGCATGTGCGAACACCTTTAATTTTGACGGTTTTGCTGTGTTGAAACTTCCATCAAGACATGCAAGTTTAGACGGTAAGCAAGGACGAAGTCTGGGTTTGCAGTTCGACTAGTGTCTGAACTTATAAGCCCGCACACAAGTCCAGACACTTAATAAGTTTCTTCTTCGGACTCTGTTCAAACTTGTAAGTTCGAAAATATGTTCAGATGCGTATATTTTGAAGTTTCAACATGTGTCTGAACATGCATGTTGAGACACATGTCTGAACACCTCTATGATTTCAGCTAAAATGTTTGTTTGATTTTTGTTTTGTATTTCGTTTATGGGGTTATGATCCTCTAAGTGTGTATAAGCTATTTTGATATGTTTTAGTCTGTGTTTACCTGTTTTCCATTCTGAAAGTATTTCATTCTGGTTATGATCTGTGAACTGCTTTGATAAGTGTGGTTTCAGATTCCGTTTCCGTTTGGCGCTCGGTGCTTTGATGGTCTTGGTATAGGAAACCTGTTTTCCAAAGACTTTAGTTTCATTCTGTAAGATATTCGTTGTGCTGTGTCGTTTACGTTTTACAGCACCTTCGTTCTGTAAGTAAAAATTATGTTTTGGGACGTAGCTACTTCGCATTCTGAGCCTTGGATGTCTGGGTCGAGTTATCCCGTAACATGCTGCTCAGACGTCCCCTGTTTTTTGTTCCCTGGGTTTCCTGGAATGATTAGCGACCAACGGGTCCAACTAATGGTCTAAACCATTTTTGTTGTGGGATCTGAATTTATTTCATCTTCACATATGGCCCTTCTTCCATGCATGCAAATGTTAGCACTCATGTGCACAAAAAGAGGTCCAGCCCTTGTTTTTGATCTCGGTCCAAAAGTGAGGTTCTTTTAACACTCTTCACGTGCTGCTTGCATATATGTGCACGGCCCGTAAATTCCAATTGTGGTGTGCATGATCTCTCATAATTAAATACTTATCCTCTTTTAAAAGAGCCGGACTTGAAAACATTTGTCCGGGAATGTGTCAATCTACAAACCCGAACCACTCCAAAAATAGGTAGTAGGTTTTACTCGGGGATGGTCCGGACATACATGTCCGGACACATATCCAGACCCACCCTTAAATACATCAAAAGGCTGTTTTGACTCCCGTATGGCCCCAGTTTGATCGACAAGCTCTTAGCACACATTTATAGGCCTTTTCTTCAGCGTTTTAACCTGTTTCAGCATAAAAACTACATGTGAGGAATATTCTAAACATTTGATGTAATTAAGCACTTAAGTGGGGAAATATGTAACATTAAAGCTTAAATTAATAAACAATGAAGCATATAGACATAAATAAACTCCTCAATTATCAACTACCCCTCACTTAGCTTTTGCTTGTCCTCAAGCAAATAAAGAATACAAGTACTTCAAATTAAAACACTGAACTCCATGATCAAACATAAGTGGAAGGAAAACAAGCAAAATGGCAATCAAAAAAATCAATCTGGTCTAAGTCATCAGTTTTCACAAACAATGAATAGAGAATAATTTAATAAAAACATGAATCAACTGAATTGTAGAAACTGAAACACGGATTAGCTTAGAACCTTCCACCAATTTCATTACCAAATGGATGAAAATTGGCAAGAAGTAATGTCTTATTCCACTATACCTTTCATTGCCATATACTCATAGCATGTAACGATCCCCTTCATTGCAGTTTGACTTTTAAGCACTTATATTCTCAAATTTGTAATTCATAAACATTTAATAAATTAAGCATACATGGACCGGTTTCATTCCCCCAGACTTTTCTTTCCACCCCTGTAGCATCTTTGGGCCAACTTCCCCAGGTTGTGCGCTCTTAGGAAGCTAGGTGATGAAGCACCCTTAAAGACTTAGTAACCGAGTGGACAATGCTTGTTTTTGGTTCAGGGTAAACAAACTAGCGGAGTCCTTGCCTTTGTCCTTTCTTTTCTTTCATTCCCAAGATCCAAAGATAAACGCATTTAGTCTCTAGGATCAGCCAATCCATCAGATTTTAGTGAAAACATAATAAATGTAAGAAAAAACAATACAATTAGACAACTTTTAAGCATAAATTTTTTTTAAGATTGTCATCAGGCTCAATTTCAAACTTCTATAGATATAATCACCTGAAATTCAACATTTAGCGGCACAGAGAAGCATATTATTCATCACCTGAAAACAATAAAAAACTAGTGGTCTGAAGTAATAACTGAAGGTCACCCGGACCACCATAACTTCACCCCATGCTCGTCATAAGCCCTGACCATCGCAATTGTACCCCAGGCTTGTCATAAGCCCTGACTACCTCCACAAAAACAACCACTTTACCCTAGGCTCGTCATGAGCCCCATGAACCGTCACTCTGCCCTAAGCTAGTCATGACCTCTAAAATTATAAACACCCCAAACTCATCATAAGCCCTGGAAACCATCACTATACCCCTAGGCCCTTCATAAGCCCTGACCACCATCGCACAAAAACCTCAAGCCTTAAGCACCACACACCTCATTCCAAGAGCATGTTCATTTTTGCAAGACAATGCACAAGTTTTCAGCCATTGCATGTTTGGCATCTCCCACAACCAACTTTTTACATTTTTGAAATAGGTTCCGGTCCCTAGATGCATCTAGGTTTCATTTGCATTTTTACATTTTTGAAATAATCATTCTTGGCTACAAACATATGTTGCTATCTTTGGCTACACTTAAAAATTGTACAGTTTATATAGTGTAAAAGTACAGGTTTTGTAAGCTTATTGTACATTTTAAGAAGCTAGTATGCACATCTAGTAGAATTTCAATAATATCAGTATTGAATGTATAACATTACATATACATCTGTACAGTTTTTATTTACTAAATGTACATGTTTTATAGAACAAATGTACATGGATGTAGCCATCTATAGCTACATTTGGATGTAGGCAAGAAATTACCTTTTTGAAATAGGTTTTGATACCTAGACACACCTGGGTTTCATTTGCATTTTACATTTTTTAATAGGTTCTGGTCCCTAGATGCACCCGAGTCACATCTTTCATTCACATCACATCCTCACATCAAACACATTGCATCATTGCATCTGTAACACCCATACCGCTAATTACACCATTAACTCGTAATCGCCTTGTTCATCAATACAATCACAGCGGATAATTCCTTTACAGACGGGGGGGGGGGGGGGGGGGGGGGGGGGGGGGGTGAAACAATGTCGTTAACCACCCACGTGACTAAAAGGCCTAATAATTAACAGTATCGGTCTGATGAACTAGAATTACCCGAGTACTTATACAAATACAATTTTGAAACTGACTCTAACCCGAGTCATGTACATTCCATTTCTAAACCGAGTCAATTCAAATCATCTATACCGAGTTTAACACTTTTTCTATGCTGATAACACATTCGGTCTTACCCTACTAATACATACATCTACAAATGTAGTTACATCAGCTACCCTTGATTAATAGCAACCCCGTCCTACTCTCAAACGGTAATCAGCTCCAAAGTACCTGAAAAATAATGGTGGCCCCAAAAGGGCTAAGCACCTAAGCTGGTATGGTAGACGTGCAACCCGCTACTACCGGGTCACACCCAACTAATTTCCATCTTAACATGCGATTGATTTTATTTAAATCAAAACATGAAGTGCAATAAACATACAACATGCTCACAATCAATATGTATTCAAGCAATAGAATACAATCAACAAGGATATCACATCAAGTTCATTATACTCATTTACCTTGTTATTAAGCCTTGGGAAACTCTATCTCAAGTAAGTCTTATTGTCATTATTCACTAACTTATCCATTTCAACAGGATAGTTTTAATTGTCTCTTAGATCTATAGACACTCTCGGTCTCGATCTAGTTTTCTCAGTTATTCTTCTCTTGAATAATTTTTAAGTCAAGCCTCTTCGGCCTCCGGGATGAGACACATATAGATCTCATCACCGGGCTTTATAATCTCAGCCCTGAATTAGAAACATTCTCTCATTTTTCCTCTTCCCTAGTCTATAATACCTATCTTACCTCTTTAGACGGGTAAGCTCTGCCAATCTCACTTCAATCGGGCACCACTATGTGGCACACGGCCTCGCATGGCACCACTATGTGGCACAAGGCCCTGTAACAAGGGAGTTCAACCACGGAATCAGAAACAAATGCTCTGTTGTTTCCTCTTCCTTGCACGCGTGACTCACAATCCCCCTAACCCAACTCTCGGGTTAGTAACAATATATACTCATATATATATTAGTCAGTAGCATCTCTCTTGATGTTGTCTCTCAACTTTTGGAGGTTTTCCTAATTCGTTGTATTCACTGATTTAAGGGTCGCCCCTGTACTTCCATTACTTAGATGTTTTGATGTTTTCTCACATTAAGTCACACCCTCATATAGGAGGTCGACTAATTGTTATAAGGGAGTTCACTAGTCCCGTGCGTCTCTTTTCTCGTTTCGAGTAAATTCATAAGTTTGAGTATCGTTGTCCTCTAATCGATAGTTCTTATACATTTTCCACATTTAATTAATTTTGTGTTTTGACTCCTTTTATGAGTCACTAACCAACCGTTATGCAATTTCAAGATGGTCTACATCACTAAGTTAGACCACACATTCAAGCAAGGATGGTTAGTACATGCAACATGCATCAAGATATATATATATATCAAATGCAATAAACATTTTCATGCTTTTATCTTGTTAGGTCGGCACACAAATAGATAGCACACAAGCCAAGTGAACTCGGTAGGACATAAGTTGCAAAAAAACCATACTTGCCACCAAGGATTCACTCTAACGTGTCATCTCACGCTCCTCAGGTTATTCTCAAACAACTGGTTACATTACAAATGTTTCTATTAATGTTAAAGAAATTAGGGAATCTAAACAGCTTTCGCGCCCGTAATTAACCCCGTTGTCCTGTTGTCTTATCTTTACTCATGTGATCTTAGGTTCTCACTTTCTCGTTCAACCTAACACTTGTTTATACTCCTAATGACCTTTACAAGTCATCAAACAAGTCTTAGTTATCATCTAAAACCATCATCAACCAAATCCCCATCATTTAACGCCTTTAAAACACTCACGGTTGAATTTTGCACTTGGTCCGAGACCTGGTTCGAGTCCCTACTCCTGGACTAATGCACTGCGTCAATTTCGGGTGAATTTCTATACTGGTCCGGGGCTTTGTACCTATCCCAAGTCCCGAACCAACCCCTGGGTGGAATTTGGGCTCATTTTAAGGTGTGGTCCGGGACCTTATCTAAGGGCTAGGCCCTGGACCCTACTAAAAAGCTGCTAAATTGACATTTTTCAATTGCTATTCCAACCTTATTTCTTACCCAAATCTTTTCCAATCATTCCACATGTTTCCAAACAAGTTATAATACCTAAAACACTCATTAAACCTTCCTAAACCATTGGTCAAACTCTTTACTCAATCTTGATCAATTCTACCAATTTACACTCTAATTTTCTGCACTTTGTAGTTTAGCTCCTAAATTCCTAAGTTGCACCTTTGTTCACCAATTCTTTAAATCCATTGTTCCTCTTACAATTATTTTGACCATGCCACATTCTTCCTTGACATTTGCATTTACAATGCGCAAATTCACTCACCATTCACAAAGTCAAACACACTAGTTCATTACTAGTCATCCAAGGCATTCATATATCATATTTTGCTACAGATTTTCACACCACTAATTTCCATCCTAAAACAAGCATTTCTAGGGTGATTCACCAACCAAATTCACCCCTTTAAACTCCTAGTTAGCCTTAGGTTCTCCGAACCCATAAAGTCATCTAAACCACTTAATTTCTACAGAAATTTTGCCATAACTTCCCTACAAATCTAACATGCCCTATTGCATCATTTCATCCTCCAAAATCAATTCCAACTAACCATATCCATAGTGGATTCTACCAGCACACAAAACTCATCCAAATCTCATTAAATACAATATAATGCACTAATCTTAAATGCATGGCTCTTAGGCCCTTAAATCACACAACACTCCACAATTGCATTAAACACAACCACAATTCTCTCATATCAACCTACCACATTCAAACTCATATTTTGGGTTCATTCATTTAAACTCCCATCCTAAAATTTCTAAAATACATAAGATAGTCATCAAGGTAGATTGTTAACCTTTGATTCTCAAATTTCTCATTTCTCTTCTTTTCTCTTCCTCCCTTCTTCTTGCTTGAAAATCGGCCAAAGTCCATGGAGTTGCCCAACTCCAAGTCGACACCCCATGAGGAAATGAGACCAAGTAAAGACACTTAGAATCATTAATTACTCTATATTACAAAAAAGGGTGTTTAAAGCTCGAAATTTAGGGATTTACCTATAAACCCTAGAATTGAAATTGGTCATGAATCAAGAGGGAGTTCCAACCACCATTTTGAGGCTTGACCAAATGCTCAAACAAGGAAAGAACAAGACACCATGAGGGGCTAAAATTTTCTAGTAAGGTAAATGAAGAAAAGATGAGTTTTCTTTGAATTTCTTACCTTAAACCAAAGAGGAGATGAACTAGCTCAAGAAAATGACATTTTCTTCTCAAATGGGGTTATACCCATGGAGGTCAACTTCGACCAATGGAGATTTTGAAAAGAGGGAAAAATATCCCTTGCTCCAACTAAGAGAAATATGTGATTTGTTTTGGATTTGGAGCCTTGGTATGGCTTGGGCATGAGGAGAAAGATGGGGAAGCCATGGGAGAGAGCTTCTTGATCGTGAGGAAGAAGGAGGGGAGAAGTCATATGTAAGAGGGGAGTGATACGGCTGAGAGGGGGAGAGAAATGAGAAGTGGAAGAGAGAGAGAGTAAGAGAGGAAAAAGGTAGTTTTGTACCTTTTTTTTCTACTTTTTTGCTTTTTGACTTATTTTACTAATAAGCTAGTTATTAGTCGGGAAAGGGTGATGAGTCACCATAATAAAACCGGCCACCCTTGAATAATTAAGCTAGGACGTTTTCGTCTTTTCGCAAGAAACGCTCCTAACTTTCCCGGTTTGACACTATTCACTAACCGGGCACATTTTCTGGATTTTTCTCTTTTCTCTAATTTTAATGGTTCTTAAGCTTCCATTAATTTTTTATTATATTTATATGATCAACTATAATTTTTACGAGTCCATTTGACCACTTAAAGTCGCGTTTCTGAGTTTTCTCGAAAACGTGCTTTAAAGCCTCGTTTACGTTTTTAGCCCACTATATGAATCCGTTTTCTTCGGGATTTGTTCCCATATATTATTTAGGCATAATTAAGCCATAGGAATCTATCTAGGACCCTAGTCAAGGTCATATGTCTCCTATGGTTGCGTAACGCTCGTTTTTACGTTTTATGCTTTAAAGCGTTTTCTCTTTTCTTTTGGTTTTACTTCCTTCACCAATATTCTTTAGGCACTATTAGGCCCCTAAAAATCATATTAGACTAATTTAATCACCATATTTAAGTCTGGGGTATTTCAATCTACCCCCCTTAAAGAACTTTGCCCACAAAGTTGGTGAATTTAATATTGTTAGTCATTTAGACATATCATATGCCAAGGTCATTATCTATATAACCCTACAGGCTCAAAATTTGCCCAGCCCATGTGTACATACCAGTACTACACAAAGTAATCAACAACTTATTAACAACCGTGTGTACATACCAGTACAACACAACCGTACATCACAATACAATACAATGTGTGTACACACCCGTATAACACAAAACAATTTACAGCCGAGCACATACCAGTGCAACACAAACGCACATCACATTACGATTTAACCGTGTGTACATATCAGTAAACACAAACATACATAACAGTACAATTCAACCGTGTGTACATACCAGTACAACACACAACGTACATACAGTATAATACCAACGTGTGTACATACCAGTACAACACAAAACAATTAACAACCGTGCACATCCCCATGCAACACAAACGTACCTTATAGTACAATACAACTCCAATTCCAATTCATGCTAATTGCATCTAATCTACACGTGATTACTTGTGACCACTTACAAGGAGTTTCGAGAGTCGTCCAACCCTGATGTGATCAGCATTAGTGTTGAACTATCTTTCCACCCTATTTGTGTTCCGTTTCCCTTTATCACTAGTAAATTAAGTTCAACTTCCCACTTCAGTTTCACACAATCAAGTAATTAATCATTTCCATTTTCTATCTTTTTAGTCATAAAGACAAAGCAATACATCTCCAAAGGATGGAACTCCATCAATCAATCATCCTCAAATCAAATCACCTAGGGAATTTCATTCCTACTAGGTTCTATATCAGTTTCATACCAACTCATATCTCATAAACATCGGTTTTGTACCGAATCATATCTCATCCTACCATGTCTAATCTCACGTAGACACATAACACCAGGATTTTAATTCCCCGGGAGTTTCTCGACTCCTTTCCATTTGTAATCTCACACCAGAGTTAACAAGATTGGAATGTTTATATCAATGGTATTCTCATCTCATGTGTGAAATTACCATAATTAGACTATGAATGAATACATATGTTTATGTAACATACATACCAATCATCAAAACAAGTTCTTTTGTGCTATGCACACAGTAGTTTACGTACTTAATACGTAAAACATACGCTAAGCGGATTTTCGCTCTACCCACCCCCCCCCCTTAAAAGGGATTACGCCCATGTAATCTACGATATGTCATCATTAACATTGGTCTAAGGCATTCAGCCGTTATGGAGTGTTTTAACTTCCACACGGTCTACTATATCATGTTCTTTGGTCAAAGGGTCTTAACCATGTTGGAGGTTAGTCCCTACACCAAGAATTTTCATTGGAGTTTATCCATCTGATAACCAGGTTTGGTTCTAGCCTCTTAGGCTTCAAGGCATTGATAATTAGCCATCCACTAGTATTTAATAGGTATATCAAACCTTTGAGCTACGGCCCACAAGCTTCTACTATGCGACCTTGATATCTCTAGAGCTTAATTCGCTCTTTTCGTCATTCTAAATGTATTGTGCATCCTCCTTTTTATCCCTTTTTTAATGAGGTTTCTCAATCAACACATGGTATCTCTTACCGTACGCGAACTCGATGAGGTATAGATATTCTATCCAGTTCTCTGGAAATCTATTGTACATACCATTGTGTACTTCATGTTTATTCACTTGTTCTTCTGACATACTGTCGGTTGAGGTCGAGCTACTACGTAGTATGTAGTGCTTTCTCTGTTATTACCGGCTCATGATCATTCCTTCTGAATCATGCCCTCTTATTTAATTCTGTACAAGTATTCTCATTTGTACAACCTTGCATTTTCATATGCATTGGTCCTTATAGCTTTCATAAGTTTCGTTCCGCTCTTATTGCGGTGAATTTCATTTGTTGTGATTGTTGGTATGTCCAACGCTCTTCATGCCTATTTGGCCAAAGGCCACACGATTTTTGTTTCTAGGTCTTCGCCTAACTGGCTTGCGCCATATTCATTATTGTTCTTGCAAATCTTTCGCATTTAGTACGGGTTGATTGTTTAGCAATTGGGTACTTGTTCCGAGGCTTACTATTTCAATAATCAAGTTGATCCGTGAAAATACACTTTCAGCTCCTTATGCGATTTGTAATAGGAGTGAACAGTATGTTCTTGTGAGTTCTTCGGCCACATGGTACAGGCTACTAGCTTTACTGCCCAGTCTATCTACCATCTCTTGTTTCTCATCTCCACTGAAGTTTGGTAATGTTGTTTCCTCTTCAAATCAGAATGTATCTATCTCTAACCAAGCTTTGCAGGCAAAGACTCCCATGGCTAGTCAGAAAGGAGTTTATTTCACTAATGATGCTACTCGACAAGTGTAATAACCCGGTTTTTGTTTTCAGATTTCCTAACGTTCCAATTAGATTTACTCTTATGTTATGTTATTATTCAGCTTGTGGGACAGCAGATGAAATACCCCTAACCTTTAAAACTTAATTAAATGATCTATTAATGATCTAAGATGATTAATAAACATCTAATTACTATTGGGGAACAATCTAAAAGATCTCAACAAGGCAAAACACGCCTTAAGATCGGTAAAGCCAAAAATGTGCTGTAAGACACCATAAAGGTTGTATGACCCCAAATAGGATCCAAAGTGGATTCCTAAGTATTATAATGAAGCAAGGAACACAATAAAACCATTCTCAAGGAGAACTAAGCTCGGGAACACCCTGTGACACAAAAATGTGCGCTAAAACACCTTAAAGAACGTTTTTGTGAGATTGCCTTTTAAATTGATTTTTAATGGGCTTAAAGATTATAATTACCCTTAAATATGATATTATATCATATTAGGAATTTAATTCCAGAAATTTCCGAATTTTTACAAATTTAATATTAAAATATTAATAAAACCCTAAAGTGGGGCCCGCATGAGTCAATATTGACCAAGTATGGTCAATGGTCAATTAATTGACCCACTTGGACCATGGATATCGGCAGGCAAGGAGGGAGGAGACAGCTCACAATCATTAGTAGACAAATTGCTACCTAATATTCAATTTGCAATAGTAAAACTTACTTTTTCAATTATTTCAAACCTTCCCCATCTCTTTCTTCCTCCTTGTCTGATTCCAGCCTGCCCAGCCGAGTCCCTCCCCTTCCTTGAAGCTCTCAAGCCTTTTTCTTGAGCATGGAAGGCAGATCTAACTCCTAAGCTCTTAAGGTAAGTGTTTTAAGGTCATTTTTAGCCCTTTTTCTTCATCTCTTCACTACCTACACCTAGATTTCGTGGCTCATCAATTCCTATGGCTTATTCTCAGTGTTCTAAGGTTAGAACAAGAGCTAAACTAGGTTGAGACAAGTAGAGGGACCAAGGTTGCTCAAAATTGCATTTTAAGGTAAAAACATACCTTAAGCCTCTCCACTCTACATCCGGTTTTCTTCCTTCAATTTTTATGAGTTTATACACTCATAATCTTCATACTTACATGTTCATTCAGTTGGTTAGCCATTTGGAGCAAGGGTGACCAAGATCCAAAGGAAATACCCTCTTTTAAGGCATTTTTTTCAAGGTAAAACCTAATAACAAGGTAGCTTGTTGTGATCTAACTATTTCCTATGTCAATATGGTGGATCTAACACCTTGTGGTGTGTTTGGTTCAGGTCGAAACCACCTAGAACTTCCCTTGCATTTTTAAGGTGATTTTTGCCTTAAATCTTACATTAATTATTCCTTATGGTTAAGCTCAAGCTTGGAGTGTAACCATATCTTGTTTTTGTGTATTAAACATGTCTAAATCATGTGGTGAATTTTCCTACAAGAGGCCGAGTGCATACAAGGAATAACCAAGGATAAACACCTTAAACTTATGATTTTATAATTTTTAAGCATATATATATATATATAATATGGCTGAGAGTGAAATTACATATATAGGTCATATTGACCTAAAAATGGAAAAAAAAAATGGCTAAGATAAATTAAGCTAGTCATTTAAGAGATTTAATTAACATAATGGTCAAATTATGACATTATGTGGAAAAATAATTAAACCAAAGTGAGGTCGAGAATATATGCTATATTTTGAGACATTTATTGTGTAATTATTTTGCAAATTCAAGGTTGTAATAAGGCCATGTCATTAGGCCATTTTAATTTAAGTTTATAAGCTTATTTAGTTTTATTTATGCTTATAATTAAAATTGGGGCCAATTCGTAATTACTAGGAATTAGAAAGCCGGGCTTAATTTAGAGCAATTTAGGGTTTTTAAATGAATTTAATAAAAATTATAACATTTTATAAAGTTTTGGGTCAAAATTGTAAAAATAGAAAAGTATAGGTTATTATTATTGATTACCGAAAAATTGGTTCCCATTTGGTATTAGAAGTCAAAGTTGACTATATAGGAGACTTTGACCAAGTTTGGAAAATTTAAGAAATTAAAATATACTTATATTAAGATTTTATAAACAAAATATAACTATAGGTTATAATTGTTTTAAATGACTTAAATGTCATAAGATAGGTTATATAACAATAATATAACATTATGTAAATGTGTGGTGGATTTTGTAAATACTTAAGAAAGATAGGTGCTGTTCGGAAATATTAATATTTTTGGATGAAATTTATAATATGGTTTTCAATGTTATAAGAGTTATAACATTTATAATATAAGAAGTATTCATTAAAAAGAATGGATATATATTATAAGACTTACCATGTAATGAATAGTTCCATAATACATGTATATAAATAAATATATGTTATGGTGACATGGTTTAATAACTATAAATTATCATAATTAAAATGATAATAGATGAAGAGGAAGGAATTATAAACATTGGATATGGGATTCTAATGTTAAGAAGTTTACATGGGATAATAAGGATTTATATGATTCAAAAGTATTGTTTGCGTATGAATTATACCACATTGGAAAAAAAAAGAGACAAACCTTAGAAGAATAAATACTAAGGTGAGATGTATAGTGCATGACAAAGAATCATACATGCAATAAAGAAACAAACTATACGATATACGAATATACATCAAGTTACATGCGATAACAAAGTTCAACAATAAGTATATTAATATACAAGGCAAGACTACGCATGTAATAAAACGTTACCGATCTCGAGTTAAGCTGAAAACCCGACAAACATTGACAGTTTATAACGGGGGATTAACCGGGAGGTATTAGTGACGGTACGGGGTACCGTAGAGTTGTACTGTTATACGGGATGCTAATCAGTAGCATTATGTGTTGTTTAGACTGCTAGAGACGACACACGGAGCATAGGACCTTGCTGATTCATACTCCACCGTAATACAATCCGGGTGAACGGTATGTTATTTATGTGGCTTGATTGTCTCTGAGGATTTCCTCAGTTCAGACATTGTGTGAAAATCTGTGATAAGATTGAATGTCTGCTTGTGAATTAATATGCTTGAGTTGCGTATTAATGCTGCTTTATTATTATTACTGTTGTGCGATAACAGTACCGTTCGTATATATGAACATATTATAAAACGAACTAGCGGCAATGATGCTATCTTATATGTGTAATATAAGGAACGTAAGTAAAACGTTGTAGCATTAGGATAATAAGATATAAAATATCTGAGACTTATATACGGAGCATTGGCCTCTTTAACGCCGCTCTCGTATCTAGCACTGGATCCCGAGTCGACATACTCAGGATTGGACTACGACCTTGGTCTGCTGTGTTAGAAAAAAAGAATAGTAAAGCGATGCGATGGTATAGATAAGTTTATCAAGGATGTGGCTCTTGCTGTGAACTGTGATCCATTAACGATACTAGGACACCGTGTGGTAGCCGTAAGTATCTGGATAAATTTCCAACGAACTACAGATTGTTCGTAGGACGGAGACTCTACCGCTGGAGTGGCTATTGCCGTGGGTGACCCGCCATAAGAGATGGGTAACTTAGAGACACGTCGTTCTAACGAGACGTTGTCATTAGACATGACTGAACAATTACGAACGACTATATTAACTCGTACATTAGGCGAACATTATTTGGGCTTGCATGCCAAAGACGAGAGTTCATACTCGTTTATAATTCTCGTTACTTCGCCTTGTTGTTCATTGGTTGTGCTTTGTGGTTATGTGTGGTATGTTGGTGGATTTGTTTGAACGAGCCATTGTGCTCATATTGTGTGTTGTGAACTGGTTGTGTCGAGTCACCGTACTCATGTGTGGATTGTGGTTGGGTGTTTGGTCGAGTGAGTCGCTGAACTCAATTATGAATTATTAAGTGTTTGTTGGAATGGAGTCTCTGTACTCATATAAGCGCTGTAAACGCTTTCAGTGGTTTATTACGATGCGATGTGTGAAGCCGGGGGTTTGTTTGTTATTTGAGATTACTGCAATATATATTGTTGTTTTACAGTTTCAACATTGAACTATTTGTATGGAAACGAATTGCATGCTCTCGACCAAATAACTGAATGGTCCGAGGGTGCATGACAGTCAGGTAATAACATACTCAGCAGGGGCTGATTCCATACCACAAACTACCATTTTTGCAGGTATGCAACTTCCGGTGTCGGCAAAGAGAGTGACGCGCTGGGTAGTTTGATTACAGTTATTTAAACATGCACTGTTGCATTTTAATACGAACCTAGAAACATGTATAGGTTTTGGATACGTAGAAAGCTCACTGTGAATGTATTTTATATTGGTTTTGGGAGTTTAGATCTATCTCTTGTTGTCACTGCGAGAAAATGTTTCGTATTTAAGAGCTTATCAGGAAGCACGTTATTACTCGTATGGGCGAGCAAGAACGGTGACACCAGTAGTCAATTGTTGAGATTACCGCTGCGATTATATTGTTAAGTAAGATGATTAGGAGCCGAATAGAGTAGGGGTGTTACAAAAGTGGTATCAGAGCGGAGTACCGCTCTGATGACAAGAGATAGTAGGATTTATACAGTGAGCATAGGTTATGGGAATACGGGAAAACGTTGTGAGGATACGTGGCCTTGCGGGGTTGATGCAGTGCTTAAAGCTTGCACACCATAGCCGTGGAGGCACTTCAATAATAAATGACCGAGACTACGGTATTAGACCAAGTAAAGGTCTAACCCGTCCTCTTGACTTATGTCAGAGAGAGGTCAGGGTAACAGTACTAAGGAAGAACACGGAGCAGCGGGAGGTGGTGAAGGTCCAGCAACCCTAAGTAACGCGAAGATGGTATGAACCGCTCGCACTCGATGGGAGAGCATCCCGGGAAATTTGCAATGGTATCCCACCCGCCGCAGCCCGTAACTCGAGTGCTATCTAGTGAGATAATGAAATGAGAAACACCACGGAGATAACTCTCCTGATCGGAAGACCCGATGTGGATGCTAAAAGGATTATGTTAAAGGTAGAAAATAAGACTTTGTGTTTTGGTGTAATGTTTAGGACCGGGGGTCCTGGTAATGACGTAATGTCTACCATACGAGGCTGAGATAAATAATAGACCGAGTTTGAGGAGAAACTCCCTGTAGGACTAATGGGGCTAGCTTGCTATAAAGCAAGACAACCCTGTCTTACATCCAGGAAGCACCGATGGTGCGCTTGGGGAGAAAAGAGGTAGAAACGGCGAGTAATGATTAGTTATGATACATGTAGTATACGGAAGGAATTACCTTTAGAAGTCTCACCCGAAGCGAGTAACTCTAAAACCATGCAACACTGAAGGTTCAAGATGGCCCGATGTGCATGAGGAGAGATCATGAGAACTGTAGAAACAAGAACTCGCTAAGTTGCTATCATGCAACACCTCGTGAGGAAAGTAAGAACTTACTACCACGGTAAACTTGTGGGAACAAGTGCGGGAGTGAGACTGTATTAATTTGAACAAGAACTTTTGACCAGAACAGGAACCCGATTAGGGAATAACACTGCACTGACACACCGTACTGGTGGCTCAGTCTGCATGGTGCGCTTGCCACTGCAAGTGCCACATTAACCAAAGCACTAAAATTCAACCTGCCTTGCGCACTTGCTACAGCAAGTGCAGCGACGGTAAACTAACCCTAAAGGACGTGGTGGTCCAGGCAGTTACCAATAAACACTAAATCTTATGTAAGTCCGTAATGCAATAAAGCAGGACACAGCCTTCTTAAGGGCAGGGGTACGAAACCCTTGGGTTTGAGGTCGATAAAACCTCGAGAAGACCTAGCCGGTCTGACCATTAAACCTGAAAATAATACACCATTTAGTAGAATATTAAAAGGGGAGTAAATGAGAATAACAATAATTAGTGCCTACAAGTCTAACCCCAGTGCCGGTATGGACATTAAACGTCAATCATTACCGGTGGGGAGTGACGGGTCTTCAGGACCAGTATAACCATATTTAGAGAGTGCGTGACACTCGTGGTTAAACCACTACCATCGAACATTGCCAGAGGGCAAGAAGTGAGCTATATGAGTCAGGACCTTAAAAAAATAATAATTAATAGGCAGATGTGAACGTGCAATAAAAAGGGGCCGATGTAATGCCCGCACCGCACACACCGAAGGTGTTGTGATCCATTATGCTGCTAGACTCCCGTATGGAGGGCAGCGGATATAAACAAAAAAGTGAAAATTGCCTGATGACGGAAGATACCGTTACCTCAAAGAGGATGGAGGAAATATGAGTTGAATAAGAGTAAGGACCACGCAATGAAGTGGAATGATTAGCGGAAACCACTAAGTTGTGGGTATCCAATTGTAACCTCAGGAGAAAGTATTAGAACCAACTAGGAATAAATTAAATAACAAGACTAACAATCATTTAACTATCAGAATAAGTATTGAGTCTGAATATCGTATGGCATAGACCTACAGAGGGATACCTTAATACCACCAAAGTGACCCAAAACTAGGGGAACAAGGGTGATGAATCACAAGTACTGATTAATATCAGACTAACGGGACTACCATAAGACAGGGGAAACACGAGGTGTCAACCTTTATCATGGAGTCCGAACTACACCATGGGGTGTAACCCAATAGATTAGGTGGAATTCGAATACTGAAAACTCATATCTGAAGGCGTTAACAGCCTAGGAGTGAACGGGAGAGACAATAAGCAGTTACTGATCCCCACTCACAAATACCAGAGGACGAGCATGTGGAAATCAGAATTAGAGCGATAAGTCGCAAACACCTATCTTGGAGAAAGTAAAGGAAATACACATTAAAAAAAACCATAGAACCTAATATTAGGGCCATTCTGACATTAAAGGTTAAGAATTGGCAGCTTAGCTACTCAAACATAAATTACCGAGACTAAGAGTACGATAATCACCGGGTATGAACGCTACGAGTGCACTAAACGAGACATGGGACGACCGCACTCCTAGGAGCTTGTGGGCCTGACAAACTATACTAAGTTAGTTGGGTAAGTAGTAATGTATCAGTATGGTACCCCATGCATGTAAACGAGTAGTGTAAGGACCCAGGAGATAATCAACTCTGTGTCTAAGTCAGCGAATGGAACCCTGACTAGGTAAACCATGTAACGACAAGAGAGATCTTAGCCAAATTAGCAAGGTTAGGAAAATCAAGGATAGCTTAATAATAAAGTGACATAAGGCCGCAACTCCACAGTGGAGGAGTCAGAACATAAGTTTTACGGATTTTGGTAAACGAGGAAACTAAGGCCAATTTAATGGTAATGGCAAGTTGAACTCATGACTGAGAAAAGGAATTGTGGTATTTAAGGAAGTTATATTAGAGAAACCTTTGTGATAATAGATGCTACCCAAAAAGGGGGCACAGAGAGAGTTATACCACGCGCTGAGGGCGCTGCGATGATGTCGCATTAAATAATAATAACCACATGATCAATCCATAAACGTTAGTATGTTAGTACCAATTAGGTTTGAACAGAAAATGAATACCAAGCTAAAACCACAGTCGTATTGTATGTTTACAACAGATGAAGGGCAAAGGCGAGCATTACAAGAGATACTCTAAGCTGGAGATTAGATACTCCATGCAAACCGCAATGGCGGATAACCGTCCAATCGACTGGTACATGGTGCGCAACAAGCGACCATTATAATAACTGTTAACCGAATTATGCAGGTGAGAATCAGAAGGTGGAAGATCAGATAAACAAATGGATTCCCCTAATGGAGAAGAGGGATGAACCATATATGCGGATACTAAAATACCAACACACGAGGGATACGAGTTCACACTAGCAAAAGCGGACCTACAAGGTACCCAAAGAACGAACTCATTCCAGAGGGAAATAACTTGGAGTCATGAGGCGCCAGTTAGATGCGCATATCAGACTCGTCTTGATATTTTAGAGACAACTGATGTAAGCACTAGATGCTAGAGCATAGCTCGACAACACTTATACCGAAGGTTAGTTCGGTAGGGTGGCATGAACTCATGGGAATATACCTTGAGCATGTATAGAATTCAGGAGGATTGAATAGAATGGCTAGTCGAAAAATAAGCGTGTGTGACTAACGATACCACACAGTCAAATAAATTACTCCATTCCCATAATTATGGAAGACCGTGTAGAAAACACCGTCACATGGAGTTGAAATCGACATAAAACTACTACCTAAGAGGGGTAAACTAACCATAAGGTAGTTGGGCATACTGCTTGCGGAGCGAGTGGGCCCATATTGCTTAGGTTTGACGTACCTAGCGGGTTAGGGGAAACAAATGACGTGTTTACATCTCCCGATCAAACCGTATATGAATATACATACACCTAACCAAGATAGACAGTATAACCTGAGGGGCTAAAGCCCGACCCCATAAAAAAAAGGGGTAATGAAATATGTAGCACATTGGTGCACGAATAATCCCACTGGAAGGGAACATCTTGAACTTATTTCTTCACGATGATATATTCGTAGATTACGTGGGCGTAATCATTTTTAAGGGGGGTAGAGCGATTAAATTATACCGTACGTAGGAGTACGTAGCGCATGGTACACATGCTGCAAACTATTATTGTACGTAGAGTACAAGTATTATGAGTGTTATATTACTTGAGGTAATATTGTGATGTATTATGTGTATGAATATATATATTTTAGTTCGCATCCCTGTGGCGAATAGGAAAAGGAGAACAGATAGAGTGTTCTTATCCTAATTCCGATTATTTATGCAAACGTTGCGAACACTAAACACATAAACGCCTAACTTGTTAGCTCCGGTTGAGAGTTCAAGTAGGTTTATCTGGTAGCTTCGGTGGGAGATGGCAAACAGAAGGAGTAGAAAGCTCCATACTATATGATTTGTGACTCGGTATGAAACCGATTATTGGAATGCGATGAGTGAGTCGGCATGAGACCGATGTATAACCTAGTGGAGGTAAAACCTCTAGGAATTGTATGAATAATTATAAGTCGAGTGAACTTGGTACTTGGTTAGAATACATGATCCTATATGACGGTGATTAGATTAATTATACTAGTTGACTTATCTATAGAACACAAGGTGGCAAATATCAAGAGGAAACAAGATTAGAAATGAATAAACAATTGATTGATTGAAATTGACGTGGGAAGTTGAACTTGATCCTGGTCCGATCAAGGGAAACCGAACACAAATTGAGGTGAGAGATAGTTCAACACTGACGCTGACCACGTCGGGGTTGAATGATTCTCGAAACTTCCTACAAGTGGACACATATATGAATAGAAATTGGAATTTAGGGCGTCACTCGAAGAGCCGTGGACCGTGGAGCCTTCGTCATTAGACCGGTGTGTCTGCGAGTGACATCACCCAGAGAGTCGTGGACCGCAGAGCCCTTTGTCATTAGACCGGTGTGTCTGTGGGTGACTAAGGAAATAAGGTGATACTGTCCGAGGAGCCGTGGACCGCAGTGTCCTTCGTTATTAAACCGGTGTGTCCGCGGGTAGTAGACGTTGGCTGGGGTTGGGGATCGTCAAGTCCTGGTCTTTAAGACTGCTTCCCTGTGAACTGTCAACGTTAACTATATGTGCACGCATACATGTGGAATGATGTGTGGGTATCCTCGCGAGATACTAACATGTAGATAGGGATGCGTGGAGTATCCCTTGCAAACACCTTTGAGTACTTTATGAGTTTTGCACCTTGTCTAGTGCTGTGTATTATGAGTTTTGCACCTTGTCTAGTGCTGTGTACCATGAGTTTTGCACCTTGTCTAGTGCTGTGTACTATGAGTTTTGCACCTGGTTGAATATATAAATAGTACCGCTGAGTACTTTTGTGGATGAATTGGATGTGCACCTTGTTTAGTGCTATGAAACGAATGAGCTTATACCATGAGTTTGACTACTTGATATATGCTGTATGTATAGACTAGGTCTGAACCTAGTGGGAGTTACTCCCTAGCAATGGACTGTTTGGTTACTTAGTGGAACTTGATTCCTTAGGTGAACTGTAGAGGTTAAGGACTTCGGGACGAAGCCTTTTTAAGGGGGGTAGACTGAAATACCCCTAACCTTTAAAATAATTAAATGATCTATTAATGATCTAAGATGATTAATAAACATCTAATTTATTGGGGAACAATCTAAAAGATCAACAAGGCAAAACACGCCTTAAGATCGGTAAAGCCAAAAATGTGCTTTAAGACACCATAAAGTTGTATGACCCAAATAGGATCCAAAGTGGATTCCTAAGTATTATAATGAAGCAATGAACACAAAAAACCGTTCTCAAGGAGAACTAAGCCAGGAACACCCTGTGACACAAAATGTGCACTAAAACACCTTAAAGCACGTTTTTGTGAGATTGCCTTCTAAATTGATTTTTAATGGGCTTAAATTATAATTACCTTTAAATATGATATTATCACATTATATCATATTAGGAATTTAATTCCAGAAATTTACGAATTTTTACAAATTTAATATTAAAATATTAATAAAACCCTAAAGTGGGGCCCGCATGAGTCAATATTGACCAAGTATGGTCAATGGTCAATTAATTGACCCACTTGGACCATGGAGATCGGCAGGCAAGGAGGGAGGAGACAGCTCACAATCATTAGTAGACAAATTGCTACCTAATATTCAATTTGCAATAGTAAAACTTACTTTTTCAATTATTTCAAACCTTACCCATCTCTTTCTTCTCTCCTTGTCCGATTCCAGCCTGCCCAGCCGAGTCCCTCCCCTTCCTTGAAGCTCTCAAGCCTTGTTCTTGAGCATGGAAGGCAGATCTAACTCCTAAGCTCTTAAGGTAAGTGTTTTAAGGTCATTTTTAGCCCTTTTTCTTCATCTCTTCACTACCTACACCTAGATTTCGTGGCTCATCAATTCCTATGGCTTATTCTCAGTGTTCTAAGGTTAGAACAAGAGCTAAACTCGGTTGAGACAAGTAGAGGGACCAAGGTTGCTCAAAATTGCATTTTAAGGTAAAAACATACCTTAAGCCTCTCCACTCTACATCCGGTTTTCTTCCTTCAATTTTTATGAGTTTATACACTCATAATCTTCATATTTACATGTTCATTCAGTTGGTTAGCCATTTGGAGCAAGGGTGACCAAGATCCAAAGGAAATACCCTCTTTTAAGGCATTTTTCAAGGTAAAACCTAATAACAAGGTAGCTTGTTGTGATCTAACTATTTCCTATGTCAATATGGTGGATCTAACACCTTGTGGTGTGTTTGGTTCAGGTCGAAACCACCTAGAACTTCCCTTGCATTTTTAAGGTGATTTTTGCCTTAAATCTTACATTAATTATTCCTTATGGTTAAGCTCAAGCTTGGAGTGTAACCATATCTTGTTTTTGTGTATTAAACATGTCTAAATCATGTGGTGAATTTTCCTACAAGAGGCCGAGTGCATACAAGGAATAACCAAGGTATAAACACCTTAAACTTATGATTTTTATAATTTTTAAGCATATATATATATATGGCCGAGAGTGAAATTACATATATAGGTCATATTGACCTAAAAATGGAAAAAAATGGCTAAGATAAATTAAGCTAGTCATTTAAGAGATTTAATTAACATAATGGTCAAATTATGACATTATGTGGAAAAATAATTAAACCAAAGTGAGGCCGAGAATATATGCTATATTTTGAGACATTTATTGTGTAATTTATTTTGCAAATTCAAGGTTGTAATAAGGCCATGTCATTAGGCCATTTTAATTTAAGTTTATAAGCTTATTTAGTTTTATTTATGCTTATAATTAAAATTGGGGCCAATTCGTAATTACTAGGAAATTAGAAAGCCGTGGGCTTAATTTAGAGCAATTTAGGGTTTTTAAATGAATTTAATAAAAATTATAACATTTTATAAAGTTTTGGGTCAAAATTGTAAAAATAGAAAAGTATAGGTTATTATTAGTGATTACCGAAAAATTGGTTCCCATTTGGTATTAGAAGTCAAAGTTGACTATATAGGAGACTTTGACCAAGTTTGGAAAATTTAAGAAATTAAAATACTACCTTATATTAAGATAAGTATTAATTTGTAAAAGATTTAAAAGAGATGGGGCTATAATGTAATTTCCGAAAACTTGGGGTACTAAATGGAGTTTAGTACAAACCTTAGGTTATTAGGAATTTTTAGAAATTTATTTGGTCAAATTTGGAGTTTATATGAGTTATATAAGTATAATATAAGACACTTTATAACATTGTTACAAATGGGTAACAAAGGGGTGAAAACCGAGATTTAAAGGAGTATAAGGTTAGGAATAATATTTATAACCTTTTGGTATAGTTTGGTAATTTTTGAAATGATGTATAAGGTTTTAGCAAGATATGTATAATATATGGTTTAAGGGAATTAGAAAACTATGTATTATAAATTGGGATGGAATTGTGATTTATAGAATTTTAGTGGTGTATAATGGAAACCGAAAATATAAGGGGCTATTTGGTATTTTATAAACAAAATATAACTATAGGTTATAATTGTTTTAAATGACTTAAATGTCATAAGATAGGTTATATAACAATAATATAACATTATGTAAATGTGTGGTGGATTTTGTAATACTTAAGAAAGATAGGTGCTGTTCGGAAATATTAATATTTTTGGATGAAATTTATAATATGGTTTTCAATGTTATAAGAGTTATAACATTTATAATATAAGAAGTATTCATTAAAAAGAATGGATATATATTATAAGACTTACCATGTAATGAATAGTTCCATAATACATGTATATAAATAAATATATGTTATGGTGACATGGTTTAATAACTATAAATTATCATAATTAAAATGATAATAGATGAAGAGGAAGGAATTATAAACATGGATAGGGGTTCTAATGTTAAGAGTTTACATGGGATAATAAGGATTTATATGATTCAAAAGTATTGTTTGCGTATGAATTATACCACATTGGAAAAAAAAAAGAGACAAACCTTAGAAGAATAAATACTAAGGTGAGATGTATAGTGCATGACAAAGAATCATGCATGCAATAAAGAAACAAACTATACGATATACGAATATACATCAAGTTACATGCGATAACAAAGTTCAACAATAAGTATATTAATATACAAGGCAAGACTACGCATGTAATAAAACGTTACCGATCTCGAGTTAAGCTGAAAACCCGACAAACATTGACAGTTTATAACGGGGGATTAACCGGGAGGTATTAGTGACGGTACGGGGTACCGTAGAGTTGTACTGTTATACGGGATGCTAATCAGTAGCATTATGTGTGTTTAGACTGCTAGAGACGACACACAGAGCATAGGACCTTGCTGATTCATACTCCACCGTAATACAATCCGGGTGAACGGTATGTTATTTATGTGGCTTGATTGTCTCTGAGGATTTCCTCAGTTCAGACATTGTGTGAAAATCTGTGATAAGATTGAATGTCTGCTTGTGAATTAATATGCTTGAGTTGCGTATTAATGCTGCTTTATTATTATTGTTGTGCGATAACAGTACCGTTCGTATATATGAACATATTATAAAACGAACTAGCGGCAATGATGCTATCTTATGTGTAATATAAGGAATGTAAGTAAAACGTTGTAGCATTAGGATAATAAGATATATAAAATATCTGAGACTTATATACGGAGCATTGGCCTCTTTAACGCCGCTCTCGTATCTAGCACTGGATCCCGAGTCGACATACTCAGGATTGGACTACGACCTTGGTCTGCTGTGTTAGGAAAAAAGAATAGTAAAGCGATGCGATGGTATAGATAAGTTTATCAAGGATGTGGCTCTTGCTGTGAACTGTGATCCATTAACGATACTAGGACACCGTGTAGTAGCCGTAAGTATCTGGATAAATTTCCAACGAACTATAGATTGTTCGTAGGACGGAGACTCTACCGCTGGAGTGGCTATTGTCGTGGGTGACCCGCCATAAGAGATGGGTAACTTAGAGACACGTCGTTCTAACGAGACGTTGTCATTAGACATGACTGAACAATTACGAACGACTATATTAACTCGTACATTAGGCAAACATTATTTGGGCTTGCATGCCAAAGATGAGAGTTCATACTCGTTTATAATTCTCGTTACTTCGCCTTGTTGTTCATTGGTTGTGCTTTGTGGTTATGTGTGGTATGTTGGTGGATTTGTTTGAACGAGCCATTGTGCTCATATTGTGTGTTGTGAACTGGTTGTGTCGAGTCACCGTACTCATGTGTGGATTGTGGTTGGGTGTTTGGTCGAGTGAGTCGTTGAACTCAATTATGAATTATTAAGTGTTTGTTGGAATGGAGTCTCTGTACTCATATAAGCGCTGTAAACGCTTTCAGTGGTTTATTACGATGCGATGTGTGAAGCCGGGGGCTTGTTTGTTATTTGAGATTACTGCAATATATATTGTTGTTTTACAGTTTCAACATTGAACTATTTGTATGGAAACGAATTGCATGCTCTCGACCAAATAACTGAATGGTCCGAGGGTGCATGACAGTCAGGTAATAACATACTCAGCAGGGGCTGATTCCATACCACAAACTACCATTTTTGCAGGTATGCAACTTCCGGTGTCGGCAAAGAGAGTGACGCGCTGGGTAGTTTGATTACAGCTATTTAAACATGCACTGTTGCATTTTAATATGAACCTAGAAACATGTATAGGTTCTGGATACGTAGAAAGCTCACTGTGAATGTATTTTATATTGGTTTTGGGAGTTTAGATCTATCTCTTGTTGTCACTGCGAGAAAATGTTTCGTATTTAAGAGCATATCAGGAAGCACGTTATTACTCGTATGGGCGAGCAAGAACGGTGACACCAGTAGTCAATTGTTGAGATTACCGCTGCGATTATATTGTTAAGTAAGATGATTAGGAGCCGAATAGAGTAGGGGTGTTACAGCAGAGGTATTTAATTAAAAGAGAGGGCTAAGGAGGTCGTTTCCTTCTCTTAATATTTGGGTAAGTTTAATTAGACAGTAAGGAGTTATTTTATTTTTCTTTCAGATCAGTTTCCTTCAACGCGATGCCCTTCTTCGACAGTTTTCTTGAGTGCTCTTTCCTTCCTCTCTGTTGTACCTCTGATTTTGGGTGGAATTTCTGTTGCTCATGATTGTTTCTTCCTCTGCTGCTGCCGCTTGGGTTTTCTCTGTGGGAATTCAGGTTCGATTTGCTGCTCGGTATCGTTTTTCATTCCAGTTTTAGGGTGTTGTTGTTCTGATTTGTGGGGGCTGTTTATTGTTGGTTTCTGCATAGTTGTTGCTGTCCGAAATTGCGGTGTCATTGGGACTCCTCCTGCTTCAGATTGGGTTGCGTTTCTCTATGAATTTAGGTAAGTGGGGGATGGATTCGGGGCAGTTGCTCACACTCGGGGATTGATTTTATTTTCGTTTTTTGGATTGAGATTATGTTGCAATTGTGTGTTTTCTCTGTGATTTTATGTTGTTTATTGACTGGTTAAACCCCTGGGGGTACTGATTTACATTTCTATGGAGTTTGGATGATTTGGGAATGAGTTTTGTTGAATTCATCGTCTCTGTTGCATTCTGCGAACTGGCATTTTTGCGACGTCCGGACATGCGACCGGACTTGTAAGTGCGGACGTGTCGTTTGGCGTCGCTCCACTTTCTGAATTTTTGAGCGTCCGGATTTGTAAGTCCAGACAGCATGAGAGGACATTCTAGTTTTCGCTTCGACTTGTGTCCAAGCTTTGTAAGTTCGGACACAAGTCCGGACATCTGTTGCTTTCGACTTCGACATGTGTCCGGACAAGTTATGTTTTCCGCCTCATACAGTGTCCGGACATGCAAGGTCGGACGCATGTCCAGACACAGCTTCTGTTTTGCCTATTTTGCTCGTTTGAGCTCCGTTTTGACTTTTGTTTGCGGGGTATAATTCCCCTCAATGTGAATAAGATGTTTATACATGAGTTATGCTTGTTTAAGCACATTTGATAAGATATTCTGCCTAAACTGTTTTGGGACCTAGTTACTTAGCTTCTGAGCCTTGAATAATCGGGTCGGGCTGTCCCGTAGCATGCTGTGCAGGAATTCCTTCTGTTTCTGTTCCTTAGGGTATCCCTTAGGACATTTATGACCGACGGGTCTGTTAGCTGTCTCTACGGCTTTTGATGTGGGGTCTTCAGATCCATAGGGCGTTATGTGAGTCCTTCTATTGTGTTAGCGGGTTTCTAGTGTTTCCCCCTTTGTATCTGATTCTAAAAGTCCGACTGTGATTTTGATATGGCATTCTGCTTTGGTTTCTGATCCGTTTTGCTTATATTCTGCCTATTTATAAGTAACATGTGCCTCCTTCTGTTTATACAAATTTCTGCTTCTGTTTTGAGTGGGCTTCCTTGAGGAAGTCTTCTGCTTACTGGGCTGTTGAGCTCACCCCTTTATTTCACTATGTAGATTGAGCTTGGGAGACCTCCTCCTCTTCTTGGGATCTGATTTCCTCTTTAGCTTTGTTTAGACTTTGTTATATATTTGGTTTTACGCACTAGACGCTTTGGAACCTTGTAGCCTACGGGCCTTACTTTGTATTTGACTTTTCGTATTTGATTTGGATATTGTAAACTCTTCTAAGCATCTAGTTAACTTCTGCATTTAGTTTTCAAATTCGTCTTGCATTAGAGCCTTGTGACGTTAAGTAATAAACTCGCGGTGTGTAACGACCCTAACTCCTAGGCCGGTTTTGGGATCATTACAACAAGCACAAGCGGAACTGGTAGACATAATTGTTGAAGAGAGTGCATCTGAAACTATGAAAGATTGTGTCCTCATAGTTAAGAACTTCATAAAATTCATGAAGACTCATCCAAATCGATAGAGTCACTTGTTCAATACTACTAGAAGACAAATTGGAAGTTCCATCACGTGCTTCAATTGCAATAAGCCAGGACACTTCAAGAAAGATTGTCCTCTTCTTAAGAGTCAATTCAGTATGACACAAGGACTTTCTTTGTTGGCTAGTGTAGGATGAGGGGACTCTGACTCTAACAACCCTGACTTAGAGTCTGTTGGAGGTGTCTTTCTGATGGAACACGAATAAGATCATGTCATGATCCCCCAACAATGAGGTAACTCACTCACATCTTGAGACCGATCTTTAATGTATTACTCCGAAAGGTTTTCTTACTCTCATTTCTAGAATCATTACTAACACAAGTGTTTTGAAGGCAAAATATCATAAAAAAATCTCAGATTTTACAGCTGAGCTTGGAATACCTTAAACATTAATCACTCTAGTTGATAATGAATTAATTAAATGAAAGTGAATAAAGAAAGGTTAAGGAATTAAATATCCTTAAATAAGTGAAAAAGAACGATAAGATATAAATGATCTTAAGGTGGTTAAACAGAGTTTATTTAACCATAATTGTACATTTATATAAATGTATGTACAGGTTAGAAAGGAATTGCCAAACATCTTAAAGAGGAAAATTAAATAGCAACCATGATATTACATAATGTACACAATGTATAATGTACAGGGAGATACATAAAATAATAAAAAGAACATTATTAAAAAGGTATGTATATGCTTGTTATGCCTTAACCAGATTTGTATAAATAGCTGTAAAATTTATGAAGGGTTTATTAAATTCTAAACCTATATAAATAATGATGTGGGGAAGGAGAAAAATAAATAATAATGTAAGGATTATATATGCTATAAGATATAGCATATTTGAAAAGGACACTATTTATAAGAAGGATACCATATGTAATATTAAATTGTTATGCAAAATAATAAATTAAATTAATGAGTTAGTAAAATGAAGACTTCTCAATTATCAACTATAAATACATTAAATTAGTCCAAGATTAGTTAAAATCTTAACTACTTACTACAACCAAGACTAATGAAAAATATGTAGCCATTCAAATTAACTAGTTACTAATTAACTCATTCTCCTATAAATATTATGCACCTCTTCTTTCTTTACTCTCTGCTCACGGTAATTTTTCAACCCTAAATAGCAGACAGGGAATACATTCTGCTCTGGTCAGCGTCTTCTTTCTTTTCTCTTCAACCCTACTGCTGCTCCTCCACGCCAGCAGAAAGCGTTTCATTCCAGATCTGGTAACATATCAAACTAACCTTCTCCTTACTGGCAAGTATAACAGTAGAAGTTTTGAAATCTTCTGTGACAACCTACAAAACATACAAGCTCTGTCTATCTTCATTCTCTTCTTGTATCTACCCCTTGAAGAGAAAACAACATGTTTGTCTTGCCTGTGTCCTTGTCTTTCATTCTCTGCACTATCGGTAATTTGCAACCCAGCACACCAGATTGAACAAGGGTCTTTAATCAGTTCATTTCTAAAACGGTTGAAGCTGGAGAAGAACATACATGCTCTGTACTTCAATCCCTGCCGTGATTAAAGCTGGAGCAAAACATATATGCTCTACGCCCCCTTCAATTCCTCTCTTGTGGATGCCCCTCTGCAACATAAGTCACTAGAAGTACATCATCTAGCACCTCAGATTTAGGACAAGGCTGAAAATAACTCCTTACAGGTTTGTAATATACTGAAGCTTATCTTCATCTCCTCTGATTATTACAACTATAGAAGTCTTTTATTTATGTTGTTGCCCCTTCTAAAACAAACAACGAGCATGATAAGCAGTAGTTTTCCTGCTGTCACACTTGGTAAACCAATGCAGTAGGTATCCTGCTCTTTTCCAAATCCAAAGAGAACCATAACTTGCGTTTTCTGGTGTTCACCATTATAAACAGTAGTTTTCCTGCTGTCACACCTTGTAAACCAATGCAGTAGGTACCCTGCTCTTTTCCAAATCCAAAGACAACCATAACTTGTGTTTTCTAGTGTTCTGGTGGTGATTAGCGAAGAGATACTAATCTGGGTATTTTGGAATCTGATAGAAAGTTTGAATTCTTTTTGAACATAAGTAAACGGAATGTATTTATGAGGTTCCCTAAGCTGCATAAAATTCAAAATACAATCAAAGGGTTGGTCTATAGATAGAATACTCTGATTGATCAAAACTTATAATATGCACTATTTACATGCGTTTTGAATGATTTCTAAGGTACCAGAGGATCATGCTCGTGTAGCCAAAGAGACGTGGTGGCCGTTCTCCAGTGAAATAGAAAAATATCAGTAGTTTAAACTGATAAGATAACAGTTGAATAAATATGTGATATTTGAGAGGTAGTTAAGGAATATTAGATAATGATATAATGCAACACAGCAAAAAAAATATATGTTAGTAAACCGTAAACTGACTAATTAAAGTTATTAGAGTTGAAATGTTAACATGTTATTAACGGACTTTTGGCTTAGTTTAATGTAAGTGGGTGAGTTTAAAGGATAATCTTTAATTAACAATGATCAAAAGGATATCTTAATTACATCAAAGAATGAAGTGAAGTGTTAAAAAAAATTACTAAAATAAGTGGGTAATCAGATTTTTTTTTTTTAATGTACTCCTAATTCTTGCCAGCGGTCAATTTAGTTGGTGGGATTAAATTAATGAATTATTATAATGTAATCAATGATCAAAAGGATATCTTAATTACATCAAAGAATGAAGTGAAGTGCGCCAGCAGATTAGTGAGAGCAAGGAGGCTAGAAGGTGCCCGGATCCTCTCGGATTCCTCCCTGCTGATTCAACTTATGGAAGGCTGCCCAACAAATCATATCTTGAGGCCACTAATTGAAGAATGCTCTGCCAACTTGGACTCAGTCAATGATGTTCGATGTGCTTATGTTCCTAGACATTACAACAAACTAGCTGATAGGATAGCGAAAATGGGTCTTGAGTTACCCATCGGCTTGAGTGGTCTTAATGACCCACCGCCTTGTATCTCATCACAACTTTTAGAGGATAAGACCTCTATTTTCTCAATAAGAGAAGAGAGCTAATAGCTCCCGTATTTTGATCAAAAAAAAAAGAATGAAGTGAAGTGTTAAGGAAAAAATAAGTTAATAATAATGGCTGATTGTGTTTTGACTTGGTGAAGAAGAAATCCAAAACTAGTTAGTTAAGATTACTAGGCTTTCGGTTGCTTTAGTGAACTTTAAAATTTAGAATACATACGCACATAAGTTTAAGAAATAATATATATATATATATACATTTATAGTTTAACCAACAAACTACATTGTAATGTTACAGTCGAACAAAAGAAAAATATATATGCAAGTTTCCTCATTTTAAAATGACAAATGAAACAAATCTCGGTTAATGTTAAATTATACATATACACATGTAATTGCACCAAACGGAATACATATATATACATATATGTATACATTTGGTAAACAAAAAAATTAATTAAGACGAGTGCTATAAAAAGAGATAATGTGATAAGGACTAATCCTAAGGGTTGTAAAATTTTTACGACATTGTTAGTTGCTAACAACGATAGAGGATTAATTAGCTAATTCGGATCTGAAACACTTTAAGTAATAGCTGATTAATGATGAATAATTAATCATTGGGATTAATTACAAGGGGTTAGTAAATATAAAGGATACCAAATGGTTTAACGGTTTATAGAGACTTGATACTTGATATTCTAATCCAGATCTAAGTGGTTAGAGGGCAGGCACAGTCTTTCAGGCTAGCATCTTCTTCGGTGTACGGTATGATTTCTTGCAGTCTGTTTGCTACTGGATTATACCGGCTTGTGTGCTATTTTCTCTGTGAATAATGACCAAGATAAATGCATGTAACATGATGAATGTGTGTTCGTATTATTATTGTGATTAATTTCCAAGTCACTAACCAATCACACATACGATACATGCGATAACAAGTGGATTACGAATGACGAATTTGCGTATTGAGAACTTGCACTCAAGTTCTCACTAACTTTCCTCATGACACAAAGTCAATATCTGTAACGTGATATTTGACTAATCACCCTAGAGTTAGAATGAGAGTTCATATGAGACTTCTAATATGTTCGAGATACTGGAAGCGAGGAGCCCAGATGTTTCTCGCCATGCATGCAAATTCTGAAGGTTGTACCTGCATCAGGTCGACTTCCGAAAATATATACGTCGCGATGAAGGCCAGGAGAAGACTACATTCTCCTGCGGGGCTAACTACCCATACGTAATTTGGCCAGGTGAAGACTACTATCCCCTGCGAGGCTAACTACCCAATATTATTGTGGCCAGAAGGAAACTACTTCCTTCTGCGGGGCTAACTACCCATTTACAACCGCGAGAGTCCCAATCTCGTTGAAGGGCTTATTCATACCCGACATAATAACCGTCTTTGAGACGGTAATTAACAGGGTTTACATACCCACCTAATTCAATTGACTACACACGCGTTGTACAATCACATGGATTCAGGAGTTGACAATCCCACTGTGTGGATTGTCCTCAACAAGCGAACGAAGCCTATACGAGACCTCAATATTCTCGGGGCCAATATTATAACAAACACTGACCGACTTATTAATATCTCATTTCTGTTCGGTGTATTGTTACCTTGGTGGATTGATTGAATTGCATGTTTGCATGTTATGTGTTTACAGTTATTTATAATAATGTAAAATGGATTGCATGTTAACGACCAATTAGTCGGTGTGGCCCAATAGCTCGCGGGCTGCACGTTTTCATACCAGCGTAGTTTGTTGAGCCCGTTTGGGCACCCCCATTTCAGGTACCTGATGCTGAGGAGACCCGACCGAGAGTAGGCGGGGTAGATTTAGGGTACAAGGTAAACTTTTGCTTTTGATTATACCTTAGATAAGTTGTACCCGTGTTTGGAGATGATACAACTATTTAACTTGTATATGTTCCAACACTTTAGAAACTCGATATGTAATCCTTGTGGTTTGGTATTAATTGTGGAAGTTAATCGGTAGTGTATTCAGTTAGTCAGACCGTTACATGGAGTTGGTAAGGCCTAGCTAGTTAGTCACGTGGGTGACTAACGGCAGTAACACCCGAGAGTTCTTTATTATTTTCCGCTGTGATTTCTATTATGTTGGGCATCGTTATTTACCGTTAAATGCGAATTAGTGGTTAAGGTGTTACAGAGCTCGAAGAATCCCGTATCAATTGACTCCCTCGAGGAAAAGGCTGATGAATCAAAACCTCCAGACTGCTCGCTACGGTTAGATCTTTAGGAGTACAGGCTTCAAATCGATTCACTTAAAAAGGAAGCACTTGATGTTGGTACTACTGCAGACTCTAACTATAAGAACCATGAAGAGTTGGAGATTTAGATAGAGTTTCTCAAGATAGATTTGGCTGTGATCCTTGAGAAATGCTGCTCCATTCATAACAAGTTGAATAGCTCTGAGTCTAAAAAAAACCTTGAGATCCATTGTTGATCAACTCAATACGCGCATAAACAGAAAGATAATGCACTTGCCTTTGAACCTATCAGTTTTGTTAAGCAAGTTTCCCTCATAATTGTTAGAGTGGGTCAATTCCAAAATAAAAGAGGTAAGTGAGGACCGTGACAAGCTCCGAAAGGAAGTTTTAAACTTTCTCAAGAAAATGTCAATCTTCGTTTGAAAATGGACCTACTCCTTCCAATCCTAAGTGGCACACAGGGAAATTTAATTTTTTCTGAAATAGTCTCGAAACCTAATAATAAGCATAGAAAATAGAAAGAAAAAGGAAAATTTGATTTTGGAGATAGAGCAATTGTAAATATGTGAATCTTCATCCAACAAAGATTTGTGCCTACTGTGGAAATTTTGGTCATAGGGATAATGTGTGAAAAACTTCAAAAGGATCTATCTTTTAATACTAAAAGACTAGAGCTTATTTTCGAAGCCCGTGCAAAGTTAAAAATCAGGTCCCCAAAGGGAAACCAAGTATATCTTGGTTCCCATAGCTACCAAGTGAATTGTTTTGTATTTGTAGGTGGAAGCATGAAAGGAGCTAGATTACTAGTATTTAGATAACGGATATTCCAAAAATATGACTGAAAATCCAAACAAGTTCAACTCGCTTTCAGCCTACGAAGGAGGGAAGGTTACCTTTGGCAACAACAACCAAGGAGAAATCATTGGTGTTGGTTCTATAGGTAACCCTTCACGAGTCAAGGTAGATGGATTTCATCTAGTAACTAGACTTCAACATAGTCTTTTAAGTATCTCTCAAATTTATGACAGATTCAATTTAGTGCTTTTCTCTTCTCAAGATTGTAAGGTTTTAGATTAAAGAACTAGTGCTCTAAAAGCTACTGGACAAAGGGAAGGAAATTTGTACAAACTCTGTCTTACCTCTCCTCATCCAAATGGCCAAGTATTTTTGAATGTACAAATTAAGAGTCATCTATTGTGGCACATGAGGTTGAAACATGGACATCACAAGCTCCTTATTAAATTAAGAGGAAAAGGGTTAGTCATGTGCTTACCCAATACAACCATTAACACAGACTCTGTCTATGAGGCTTGTGTCAAAGGGAAACACACTCGGTCCTCCTTCAACAGTAAGAATGTTCTCTCTACAAGTGCTCTTCTTAAGTAAATTCATATGGATTTGGTGGGTCCCATGCGTGTCCAAAGTAGAAGTTGTAAAAAGTATATCTTAGTTATTGTGGATGATTTTTCTAGGTGATCTTTAGTTAATCTTTCTTGCCACTAAAGATGAAACTTTTAATGAATTTGACAAACTGTTCAAGTTATGTCAAATAGATACTCTACAAAGGTAAAAAAAAACCGAGAGAACTGACTAGAGAACTTAGTTCTGTAATAGTCTGTTTGATGAGTTTGCAGGAACCATGGCATTAGTCATCGAACTTTATCCGCCAGAACACTAGAACAAAATGGGATAGTGGAGCGGAAAAACAGAACATTGGTGGAGATGGCACGAACAATGCTTATAGACATCCAACTAGCTCCACCTTATTGGGTTGAAGCCATAAATACAGCTTGTTACGTACTCAGCCGAGCTTTCATTCATCCTTAATTGCAAAAGATTCCCTCTGGGATCTTACAATACATAAATCCCTATCTACTCCATCTACGACGTTTTGGTTGCAAATGCTACATTCATAACAATGGTAAGGACAATCTAGGTGAGTCATCACCTAAGAGTTATGAGGGGATTGTTCTAGGATATTCTTCCAAGAGTACTATTACAGATGGAAATTTCCTACAGAATTAATCCATATGTAAAAGCTATTTTCATGTATGGATTTTCTATGTACTACTGACTTAAGAAGTATTCGTGTTTATAATGATATTGCAGAGGGAATTCGGACACATTACAGACCAAAATAATTCTATAGGTGAAAAAATCTTTTAATACTCTACCCCACGAAAGTGATAAAAGTTTGGAGGGAAATCATTCACCACCAAATATACTTTTAGAGACGAAATTTTCATATGTAAAATAATATAACATTTACCTACCAAAATAATTTGTTTGGTAGGAAATAATCCAAAAGTCTCTAAAAATAAAAATGACTCATTAAACTTTTAGGTTCCAAAATTTGGTCAATTTCCCTAGTCTCTCTTCTCCTTTTTTTTGCAAACCGATATAGCCATTGCCTCACCTCTCAGAAAAGCGAAAGAGAGAAGAAGAGCACCGGCAGACAATTACCCTCGTCATTCTCTTCTCCTATTTTAGAGTCGTCTCCCTCTTAATTCTCTACGAGATTAATTCCTCTCCTATCTATTTCCCTAAGCTTGAAAGCAAAGGATTTAAACAGAAGTCCTGTGCGGTTCAACGCGTTCTCTTTGGTCTTAGGGAAATTACACGATGAAGGTTGATTGGGACAAGGCTGAGATATTGCAATACTAGTTGGCGATAAGGTGTGTACATTCTTGCTACTCTGTCTGGCGATAAGGAGTATATTTTTTCTACTGGGTTGCGATTGGTAATAAGATTTAACTCTACTTAATACTGGAATGTTTCAACCTTAACTTGCGATTAGAATTATCTGCTCCATCTCTGGAATATTGCAACTCTAACTGGTGATAAGGACTTACAATTCAGAGCTGGAACATAAGGAATATTGTGAACAGAACTGGTGCACGGAAAAGAACATACATTCTGCTCCTACAATATTGTAACCCTGCCTGGCGGTAAGGAATATACAACTTGGAACTGGTAACGTAAATAAACATTGGTTCCTTGTAGAGATTGTTGAATATACAACTCAAATTTGTTTTTTGCCTATCACTATTGCAACCCTAATTAGCGATACCGAATGCAGGTTTTCTTCTATTGTCTGCGCCTTGCAATGTATATTTGAAGAAGAAACCATACTGAACGTCAGAAGTCAATAATTTAGTCTAAATTATCTGTTTACTTTTGTTATGCTACATCTGAAATATATTGCAACTCTATCTAAAATTATGTTACTGCCTTGCAAAGATAAATTTGAAATTCTGAATGTACATACCTGTGCATTGCTTCTCTTCAGTTCTAGCTCGGAAAGAACACAATTAAGCAAAGTAAATGAGAATATAATATTCCAGCATTAACTTGAAACAATGGCTACTAATACTACAAAAAACAAATATATAGAATATATTATTCACACGGAACATGTCAGAGATCTAGTACATGATGTTGTATTCAAGGAAAAAGAAGCTCAGTATAAATTAGAGTCCTTACTCATAGTCAAGGATTCCAACTGGGGAAACATTTAAACCAATGACAGTAATCTGAGAGGTGGTATTGGTCTTCCTTCTCAACAATGGCTCCTTCATTGACATGGTCTTTTCTGATATTTCAAACCATGCCCTCCTAATGCTTTCTCCTCTTCATCAGGGTTCTCAACATCGTTATTAGCTCCACCTGCTCCATGGTTAGAATCCTCACGTTGATGATCCATGCTTGTCTACAACGCCAAAAAAAAAGCAACCCCTTTAGACAAAAGACCAACTGAACTAGCATATTTGTTTTCTAACTTAGCTCCCTGAATAGTTAAGAATTGGAGTTAAATTACATCTTATGAACAGGACTAAATTTTATAAGTCAAACTGTGTAATCACATTTCAAACTATCCTAATGGAAATTCCCTTATGACAAAAAAAAGGAAATTCCCTTATGGTAAAAAAATTCCCAGGCTTCTCGGAATTACGAAACTGAGCAGACCGTTGTCATTAAAAGAATTGGAAACCTAACTGTTGCGAAAAGAATTGAGCAGACCAGTGTCATTAATTTTTGAGTTCTCACTTCTTGACTCCACACTTCATCTTCTTATTCCTCATTTCTCCTTTTGGTTCTTACTCTGAGGGCTATAGAATACAAAAGACAGCAACTATCATAGCGTTAGACGTTCTTAGTTAAAAGAGGTGGGGATAAATTTAATTTGGTTCTTGAAGAAGTATAGAACATAATCTGAAAAGAGATAACATCATTATGTTTATGAGTGAATAAATGGATTTTTGAAGACATATACTGCACTTCTATGTGCTATTATTTTAGTTTGGAAATGGTTACCTCACCTTGCACGTCTGTCATGTTCTAATTAGTTTATTAAAATTCATTGTAAGATTCTACTATAACAAATCTGTTACTTGTTTATTAATTTTTGAGCAGTCTACTTGGTTATCAATTCGCTAATATATATTTGGAAACCTTATTAGTAAGCGTTTATACATAGGTTCAAAATGTATTTCAAATAGATTTTGGTTATGTAACCGGTAGATGATGACAGATATGTTACATCCGAATACTTGAGGCAAGTTGAAGATTACATAATATTTGCAGTATCAGCGGAGTGGTTTATTAGTGGGGATAGAGTTAAATGCCCATGTGTGAAATGTGAAAAGCAACATTTTTTGGATCATGATGTGGTGCGATGACATCTGTATTACAATGGATTTTGTAGAAACCCAACTAGTGTTCCTAATAAGAGAATCCATGGGCAACAATCACATACCACACGTGATGTTAATGAGCCTTCATCACTTCATGCCGAGATGAAAATCCATATGAAAGTATGGTTAGGGATGCTTTCTAGCCAAATATGGTCATAATCTCTGGTCTTGAAATTGAGAGAATGCAAGTGGAACTAGAGCCAAATTCAATCACATCTAGATTTTTCTCATTACTAAATGATGCTGATGAACCATTATAGAGTGGTTACAAGAGAATGACAATACTGTCTTCAGTTAGCCAATTGTTAAATTGCAAATCCAAATGCAATATCAGAGAGTCTTATTTCAATCACCTTTTGGGTATTGTAAAGAGTATGCTACCCGAAGATAACAGACTGCCAGAGAATTATTATCAAATGAAGAAGAAGCTGAAAGTGTTTGGGCTACATTATGTTAAAATGCATGCATGTGTGAACAATTGTATGTTGTTTTCCAAAGAGCATGAGGTGCTTCAACATTGTAAAGAATATGGTTATCCAAGATATAAGCCTAGGACTTCAAGTGCTAAGAGGGCAACTCAAACTCCTTACAAAGTTCTATGTTACTTTCCGCTGACACCTAGGCTTCAAAGGCTATTCACTTCAAAAAAATTACAGAATATATGGCTTGGCATGCACACAATCAGTCTCCTCCTGAAGTTTTATTGCATCCTGCTGATGGAGAAGTGTGGAAGCACTTCAATAATGTCCATGAATCATTTGCTGCTAAAACAAGAAACGTGCGGTTGGGATTGTGTACAGATGGTTTTAGTCCTTTTAAGCAAGGTGCTAGACCATACTCTTGTTGGCCAGTAATGATTGCCGTATATAACTTGCCTCCATGGATGTGCATAAAAAACCATATTTGCTTCTTAATATGGTTATTCCTGGTCCCAATAGTCCATCACAAAACATTGATATTTTTTTAGGCATCTGATTGATGAACTAATGTGAACGGTAAGTGATTTTTCTACATATGGTATGCTATGTTGATGGAGCACTCATGGAAGGTTATCTTGTCCTTATTGCAAGGGAAAATCAAATTCATTTATTTTGTAACATGGGAGCAAAGCATGCTATTTTGATTGTCATCGACAGTTCTTACCTCTTGACCATTCATTTAGAACCCAAAGCGATAAATTTAGAAGGAGAGTTGTTCGTGACCCTGCTATAGTTAGATTGTCTGATGAAGAGGTTTTGAAGGAAATAGATAGCACACTAGTAAAAATCAGATTTTTTGTTACAAAGGTTCTGACAACGACTTAAATTCGTTACCATAATTGTTATTAGTGACAAGTTTTTCGTTACCAAAGATAGTACTAAAGATTAAAAAAAAATTAAGACTATAGTAACAATATAAATGTTACGAAATCATATTTTTAGTAACGATATAACTTTTAGTAACGAATAAAAGTCGTTACGATAAATAAATTGATCCTTGGTTACGCCATCTCGTGTAACGATATGTAACGACAAAAGTCGTTACAATAAATTAGATTAGTAACGATTTTGATTTTTGGTAGCGATTTTTTGTTGTTACCAAACAATTATATTCTAGTAGTGGCATCTCAAACATCCCATTTGGCATGAAATGTCCTTCTCAAAAGCCTCATGCGTTTGGAGTAGCTCATAACTAGGTGAAAAAGAGTATTTTTTAGGAGTTGTCATATTGGGAGAGTAATTTGATCTGTCATAATCTGGACTCGATGCATGTAGAAATGAATGTTTTTGAACATGTTTTTAACACAATGATGGATGTTAAGGGAAAAACAAAGGATACTATGAAGGCTAAGTCAGACATAGAAGTTTATTGTCGGCGCCCTAACTTGCATTTAGTTGAATACGACGGGAAAATTTTCAAGCTTGTGGCCTCATATGTTTTGAAGAAATCTAACCAACTTAAAGTGTGTGCTTGGGTAAAGGATCTTAAATTACCTGATGGCTTTGCCTCAAACATTAAAAGGTGTGTTAATCTTGCAGAGGGAAAGATTTATGGAATGAAGAGCCCTGATTGTCATGTGTTCATGCAACGGTTTCTCTCAATTGCACTACAAGATTTACCTGCCAAACTGATATGGGATGCTATTATTGAGCTTTCTCATTTCTTTCGAGATACTTGCTCTGTCAGAATAACTGCATCTCATATGGAGGTTTTGGAAAAGACTATTGTGCAAACCATTTGTAAGCTGGAGAAGATATTTCCACCGGATTTTTTGATTCGATGGAGCACTTATGTCTTCATTTACCATATGAGGCGAAAGTGGGTGGACGAGTCCATTATCGATGGATGTATCCTTTTGAGAGGTAAATGGTGATATGAATACTTTATTAGATAACATACTTAATTATATACTCAGCTTTAGTGTACTTTTTGCTTAGGTTTCTAACCACTTGAAAAAAAGGTTAAAAACCAAGCATGTGTTAAAGGCTTGATCTGTGAAGCATATTTTGTTAAAGAGATTGCCTCATTTTGTGCATTGTACTTTGAGGAAGATGTAGAAACAAGACTTATTCAAGTTCCACTAAATAATGATGGAGGTAAAATGAATGACGCATGTCATCTTTCCATTTTCAAGCATCTTGGACGATCAATTCAACCGAAAACAACTAATTCTAGATATTTGAGCAATACGGAGTATCTGTCTGCTGAAATGTATGTCCTTAAGAATTGTGACAAAATGATGTCTTACATTTAGTAAGCATAAAAAGTTGAGGAAACTACATAAATCTAGTATTGTTCAACCAAATTGTGACTCCTTACACAACATCAATGGCGTAGGATGTTTGATTCCATGGTACAACATGTGAGACCGCATATCAGTGATAGTGAGTTGGAGAAAGTAAGAGATACTACCTTCCCATGATGGCTTGAAGAATATGTAAGTCTCTAATGCTAGTTTTCATGGTTTTAAACTTTCCAACCTATAAATTTATTAACACAACTCCTACACTGTATTAGGTTTCCAGTCATTCAAGTGAAATTGATCATCGAATTGCTAAACTTGCACATGGACCTTCTCACGTGGCTATTTGTTACAAAGGATCTTTTGTGAATGGTTTCAAATTTCATACGAGTATTAAAGCTCTCGGTCAACAATGAATTGTGGTGTTTGTGTGACAGGCGATTGTTATAATGATTGTGCTTATGACTTTTATGGTGCGATAGAAGATATTATTGAGCTTGAGTATTTTGGTGTAGGGAATAAAGTTGTACTTTTCAAATGTCATTGGTTTGACACAACAAGAGGGATTCATATTGATCCTCAACATGGTCTAGTTGAAGTTAATTATAAGTCAGTGCTTGCAAGTAATGAGCCTTTTATGCTAGCCCAATAATGTCAGCAAGTGTACTACAACCCATATTCTTCTACAAGCAAAAATCATTAAAATTGGTGGGTGGTGTTCAAGACAAAATCTAGAAGTAGATATAATGTTGCAACAATGAGACCAGAAGAGGATTTGGATTTTAACGATGGAGTTTACCAAGAAGCTAGTTTCATGAATCGGACAAGTAATGAAATTAGTGATTACATTGATGATTTGACATTAGTTGATCATGGTGAATTAGAAGTGGTAACTGAAAAGGAACAAATAAGAGAAGATAATGAGATTACACTAGTGGATGATATTGAACCTCAATATGATGAAGATTCATTTGAAGATGATGTTAAAAGTAGAGAAGATTTGAGGGAAGAGGAAGACAGTAAAGGTGGAGCTGAAAGCTCAAAAGGAAGTAAGGAGGATGAAAATGAAGATGATACATAGAAACAACTATATCTTTGTGTATGCCAATGTTGAATGATTTTTCTTATACCTTATGTTTTTTTGTTATGCGTATTTTTCTATGAATGAGCTTTTAATTCAAGTCCTTTACTTTGCAAGACTCATGCCAAAAACACATCCAAATAAATCTAAAGCACCCATTGGAGGTGAAGAACCTCTTAATGCTCCAGCAAAAACAGTCAGGCCAAATGCACACCTAAATAAATCCAAATCAGTAACCAGCGTGGAGGTGAAGCATCTCATTAAGGTCCATCAAAAGCTGCATGAAATGCATTCTTTAAAGCCACATCACAACCTCCTCAATCAACACCAAACTTTCCTTGCACGTTGGATAAGAATCATGCACCTAAGAACCAAGTCATCGAAACTGAATCAGATGGTAACGATGGTCTGATGAGATAGACATCCACCACTGGCGTTCCATTAGAGAAATTTCCTCCTAATGTATCTTATGATGTTTGTGAGACATCTACTCATCAAGAAACTAATGCTGGAACGAAAAGGCGTGGAAGAGGGCCGAACAAAGTGATACCTACCCCGGGAAATCCTGAAGAGAGGAAATTCATTTCTACATTGCACCAGAAGTAAATTATTATTCTTTTTTTATAATACATATTCTTCTTACATTTAATTAAGATAATAATTTATTCTTCCATTGTTCTAGTTGTTTTTCTGATCTAAAGGTTGCGAGAGCAATCACGAAGGGAATTCAAGTACACTTGACTGAAGCCTAGCTAACTTGGCGTAAACTTCCAAAAGCTATACAAGAAGAAATATGGTCAAAGTTTCAGGTTGGAAGAAAGGTACATAGTACACATGCTATATTTGTTTTGTATATTACTATTATTGATAGGAAAAATTTACATGGGCTACTGATGACCATGCCAATGTCAGAAAGGTTTGGGAATGAACTTATCAGAATCAATTTAAAGGAATGATGGGTGAGGAAAGAAAGAAAGCAAAAGAGCATTTTGGTGTCAGTGATATTGGAGGATGTAAAGACTACAACAAAGATTGGATTAGAGTCGATATATGGAATAAACTTGTTGACACTTATTGGGATACTCCGGCTTGGAAAATGAAATCTAAAAAAAAACAAGCAAAACCGGCTAAAAGAGAAGGATGAGGAAAATACAAAGCACACTAGTGGACCAATCCCATTTGCAATTCATGGATATCGAATGGTATTATTTTGAAACTCACGTCTGTATAAATTAAAAATATTCAATAAACTTTCTTCTACTTATGTATCAAAAAATTGTTTGTTGCATGTATAGTCAAAGGAAAAGCAACGACCAGCTACATTTGAAGAGGTTTTCGATCGTACACACAAGCAAAGAAGAGCATTGGTGATTATGTCGATCTAACATCTAAAAGTTTATATATGAGTATTTTTTTTAATAAACTATGAATTTTCATAAGGATTGTTGAACGACATTGTATCAATTTTATTTAAAAATTGTAGCAACCATATGTGTCTTGTTTGAAGGAGAAGTATAGTCCAGATCATGATGAACATCCTGAATTTGATCCCAATGTTTGGTGTAAGGCAATCGAAGGAATGGAGACAACACGGACTCATGTATATGGTTTTAGAACTACACCACATGCAAAACAAATATTCAATCCATCAAGTTCCCCAGCTGAAACAACTTCATCAACATGTAGGTCAGCAACAAAAGCTTCTGGTAAATCAATTGAATTTGACCAACTACGTCAAGAGATGTCAACTATGAAGGAAGAAATGAAAAGGTTTTTTGAAAATCAAGATGAGTGATAAGTGGTGAAAATATGCATTTATTAGGTTTATATTCACCTGTATTTTACTTGGGTTATAACCTATTTTCACCACTTTATAGAGTAGTTGATAATTATTAGTGAACCAACACACTTTTGGATATAATTTAGGTAAAAGCTCAATGAAGCACAATGGAATGATAAAAATGAGTTGTTTGGATGCTTCTACGAGATGTCGAGACCGTGCCACAAGGTTCGAGACCAAGGCGGGAGCAAAAGGGAGCAAAACTTACATTCTAGAGCATTTAGAGTTGCGTCCAGGTTTGTGTCCGGGTTTACAAACCTGGACCATACTACTACAAGCTTTCTGCCAAGTTTTCACCATGGTCCATGTAACACCCCTACTAATTCGGCTCCTAATTATCCTATAAATGTCGCACATAATAAATAAATCGTAGCGGTAAATAACAGACTGTCGCTCTAATGGTGTCACTGTTATCACTCGCCCATACGGGTGATAACGAATTACCTGATAATCAACTTGCGAAACGTATTCCCGCAGTGACCACAAGAGATAGATAGTAGTACTTAAACAATCTAAAAACAAATCCAACAACAACCAATTATTACAGACCGTGAGCATCTAACCAAAATATACCTCGGTTTACACAACCCGAGTCCAAAACAACATTAGTATCACACCGTACCAAGTCTAACCAACAGTAAACACAATAGTCGCGCCTCGCGTCGACCCACCAGCTAGTCTCCTGCAATAAAAATGGTTTGTGGTATGGAATCAGCCCCTGCTGAGTATGTTATCACATGCCCCGTCACGCCTCCTCAAACCCCCCAATTAATTGGTCGAGAGCATGAGATTCGTTACATGCAATACCGTTTTAATATTTAAACTGTAAAACAATTAACAGTAATATCCATACAATAACACAACCATCAACACACATAATATACCACAAGTATAACCAATGAACAACAAGCGAAACAACGAGAATAATAAACAAGTATTAATTCTCGTACATGGTGTAGAAACCAATATCGTTCGCCACTGTACAAGTCTCAGCTGTATTAATTGTTCAGTTATACCTAGTGACAATGTCTCGTTAAAACGACGTGTCTCTAAATTACCCATATATTATGGCGGGTCACCCACGGTAGTAGCCACTCCAGCGGTAGAGTCTCCGACCAACGAGCCATTCTAGCTCACGGGAAATTTTCTTGATACTTACGGACCCGTACGCGGACATCCTGGTATCGTTTTTGTGATCACAGCGCACACCAAGAGCCACATCCTCTTGGCTTTACTATCTTTCATTAATTAATTATACCATCGCATCGCATTACCAATTTCTCCTAACACGGCAGACTAAGGTCATTAGTCCAATCCGGAGTCTGTAAACCCGGGATCCAGTGTTAGATACGAGAGCGGCGTTTAAAAAGGCCAATGCTCCGTATAAAAGTCTCGGATAATATATATATCTTATTATCCTAGTGCTACATCGTTTTTCTGACGATCCTTATATTTCATATAAGATAGCACCATAGTCGCTAGTTCGTTTTATATATAGGTTCATATATACGAACCAATACTGTTAACTCAACAATAGTAAATAATAAGCAGCTACAAATATACAATTCATGCATATTAATTAACACATTCAGACAAACAATCTTATCACAGATCACACAGAAGTCTGAACTGAGGAAGCCCTCAGAGACAATCAGAGACACATAACAACATACCGTTCACCCTGATTGTATTACGGTGGAGTATGAATCAGCAAGATCCTATGCTCCGTGTGTCGTCTCTAACAGTCTAAACAATACATAACGCTACTGATTAGCATCTCGTATAACAACGCAATTCTACGGTACCCCGTACCATCACTAATACCTCCCGGTTAATCCTCCGTTATTAACTGTCAACGTTAGTCGGGTTTTCGGCTTAACTCGAGATTGGAAGAAATGTTATATTACATGCGTAGTCTTGTCTCGTATATTAATATACTTATTGTTGAACTTTGTTATCGCATGTAACTTAATGTATATTTGTACATCATATAGTTTGTTTCTACATTGCATGTATAATTCTTCATCATGTATTATACATTTCACCTTAGTATTTATTTTCCTAAGGTTTGTTTTTTTTCCAAAAAGTACTTTGAATTATTTAAATCCTTATTATCCCATGTATACTCTTAACATTAGAATTTTCATATCTAATGTTTATAATTCTTTTCTCTTTATCTATTATCATTTTAATTATGATAATTTATAGTTATTGAACCATATCACATTTTCTACACTATAACATATATTTTTATATACATGTATTATGGAACTATTTATTATATGGTATCTTATAACTATATTCATTCTTTTAATGAATACCTTATATTATAATTTCATTATATTAATAATTATCGATCGATGTACATTTAATCATTATATTATACAAATAATATTCCGACAGCACTATTCTTAATATTACAATCCACACATAATTAATATAATGTTACATTATAGTTATATACATATATCATGACATTTAAGTCATTACAACAATTAAACCTATAGTTATATTTTGTTATAAAATGCCCAAACAGCCCTCATATTATTCGGCTTTCACTATACACCACTAAACTTCTATAAGTCACAAATCAACCCCAAATTATACTTCATTGTTTCATTGATAATATATACCTTATTATAATCCTTAAACCTTAATATAATTATAACCTATAGTTTTTAAAGGCTATAATTTTCGAACAGACCCTAGGACTGTTTAATTAAATTCCCTCCACCAAACTTTGTATATATTCCAAATCTTCCCAATTTATAATACATAGTTTTTCTAATTCCATTAAAACTGTATATATACATATATCTTTATAAAACCTTATATATAACTCCAAAAATTACCAAACTATACCAAAAGGTTATAATATTATTCCTACCCTTATACTTTCTATAAATCTCGGTTTTTCCCACATGTTACCCATTGTAACAATGTTATAAAATATCATATTATACTTATTAATTCATATAAACTCCAAATTTAACCAGATAAACCTCTAAAAATTCCTAATAACTTAAGGACTGTTTTAAATTCTATTTAGTACCCCAAGTTTTCAGAAATCACAATATAACCCCATCTCTTATAAATCTTTTACAATTTAATACTAGCTTAATATAAGGTAGTATTTTAATTTCTTAAATTCTTCAAACTTGGTCAAAGTCTCCTATATAGTCACTTTGACTTCTAATACCCAATTGGAACCAAACTTTCGGTAATCACCAATAATACCCATAGTTTTCTATTTTTACAATTTTGACCCAAAACTTTATAAAATGTTATAATTTTTATTAAATTCATTTAAAAACCCTAAATTCCTATAAATTAAGCCCACGGCTTTATATTTTTCCAGTAATTACGGTTGGCCCCAAACTTAATTATATAAGCATAAATCTAACTAAATAAGCTTATAAACTTAAATTAAAATGGCCTAATGACATGGCCTTATTACAACCTTGAACTTGCAAAATAAATTACACTTTAAATGTCTCAAAATATAGTATAAACTCACGGCCTCACTTTAGTTTATTTATTTTTCCACATAATGTCATAATTTGACCATTATGTTAATTAAATCACTTAAATGACTAGCTTAATTTATCTTAGTCATTTTTTTCCATTTCTAGGTTAATATAACCCATATGTTAAACTCCACTCTCGGCATATTAATTATATGCTAGGAAATCATAAAATCATAAGTTTAAGGTGTTTATACCTTGATTCCTCCTTGTATGAGCTCGGCAGCTTAGAGGAAAATTCACCACATCATTTAGACATGTTTAATACACCAAAATAAGATATGGTTATACTCCAAGCTTGAGCTTAACCATAAGGAATAATTAATGTAAGATTTAAGGCAAAAATCACCTTAAAAATGCAAGGGAACTTCAAGAGGATTTCGGCCTGTACAAAGCACACCTAATGGTGTTAAATTCACCATATCAACATAGGAAATAGCTAGACAACAACAAGATGCTATGGTAATAGGTTTTACCTTGGCAAAATGCCTTAAAGAAGGGTATTTCCTTTGGATCTCGGCCACCCTTGCTCCAAATGGCTAACCAACTGATTGAACATGTAAATATGAAGATTATGAGTGTATAAACTCATAAAAATCAAAGGAAGAAAATCGGATGGAGAGTAGAGAAGCTTAAGGTATGTTTTTACCTTAAAATGCAAATTTGGGAAACCTTGGTCCCTATACTTGCTTCAGCCGAGTTTGGATGTTGTTCTAACCTTAAAACACTGAGAATGAGCCATCGGAAGTGATAAGCCACGAGATCTAAGTGTAGGTAATGAAGAGATGGAGAAAAAGAGCTAAAATAAGCCTTAAAACATTACCTTAGGAGCTTAAGAGTTAGATCTGTCTTCCATGCTCAAGAACAAAGCTTGAGAGAGTTTGGAAGGGCTGCTGGATCGGCTGGAATGGGACAAGAGGCAGGGGAATGATTGAAATGAGGTTAAATGATTGAAAAAGCAACTTTTACTATTGTAAATTGGTATTAGGTGGTAATTAGCAATCAATTATGTGTGAGCTGTCTTCCCACCTCCTTGCCAGCCGACATCCATATGGTTAGAAGGGTCAATTAATTGACCATTGACCAAACTTGGTCAATTTGTTCAAAAATGCACTATTTGGGTTACTATTCATACCTAAATGGCATATTTTGATTTTTATTTTCAAACTTTGATTTAGACTTTATAAAATAGTCTATCATGTCAAATTAATGATTTAATGATAAACTCCAGTCTTTAAAATGACAAAAAGTCATTATCTTAGAGCTCATACACAAAAACGTGCTTTAAGGTGTTTTAGTGCACATTTTTGTGTCACAGGGTGTTTCTGAGCTTAGTTTTCTTTGGGAATAGTTTTTTTGTGTTCCTTACTTCATTATAATACTTAGGAATCCACTTTGGATCCTATTTGAGGTCATACAATCTTTATGGTGTCTTAAAGCACATTTTTGGCTTTACCGATCTTAAAGCATGTTTTGCCTTGTTGAGATCTTTAGATTGTTTCCCCAATGGTATTTAAATGTTTATTAACCATCTTAAATCATTAATAGATCATTTAATTAAGTTTTAAAGGTTAGGGGTACACTACAACAATATTGTTTGTTTGGGGCAAGTTCAGATTATCAATTAGTGCAACTATAAGGTTGCACCAAAAGTTAGAACAAATAGTGCAAAGTTAAAGTGCACTACTTGACTATGGCAAATGGTGTGCACATTAGAAACTTGCACTAATAGAGATGATCAAACGGGGCACAGAAAAACTTGCACTAACTGACTTTATCAATTGGAGCAACTACTTAAGTTGCCCTATTTGTTAATATCACCCCACACTACACAGATAATCAAGCGGCTAACAGAGAAACCTATTGGTGCAACATTAATTTTCGCACTAACTGATATTGTCTAATAGTGCACTCGATCTAATCGCACCAGTAGTGCATTAAGTCTCCTTCAGCTAGATTAACTATCTGTTGGTGCACACTTTATCTCGCACTAATAGGTAGCATCAATTGGTGCAATTTTGTTCTAGTCGCCCTATTTGTCTAATGGTTAAATAGTGCAACTATTATCTCGCACTATTTGGTCCGGTCAAATAGTGGATCTTAGTATTATTGCCCCATTAGTGCAAAATATATGTTAGTGCATCTTTCATACTTGCACTAATTGATACCATCAACTAGAGCAACAGATTTTATGCCCTATTAGATGTGCTTAGTTGGTGCAAAATTTTATTCCGCACTAATTCCCTAGTTCTATTATGCAACAGCGTAATCAGTTATAAGTTCTAACCTATCTCACGCTTGTATACTATTCTTCACTCGCGGTCATTTCATTCTCGCACACCAGATTGAAGGTCGGGGCTGAAGAAAAGACTTCGGAACCGATAATATACTCTAACCTATCTCACTCTTCACTCACGTCTTCTTCTCTTCTTCACTCACGGTCATCTACATTCTTGAACACCAGATTGAAGAACACCAGATTGAAGATGAGGTTGAAAACTCTTCAAACCGGTAATGTGCTCAAACCTATCTCTTTTCTTCACTCCTGGTAATTTCGCAAACCTAACTGGAGAACAAGGAACCAAAACCCCCAAATTAATCGAAGGAGGAGAGTATTGAAGTGGTAGGAATGGCAGGAGAAGAGGTGGCAGACACTGCTTGCTGCTAGACAGAACATTGAACCGGCTAGGAAGACGTAGAATGGCCACGTGGTGCTGGACCGGAGCCGATTACGGTAGTGAAGTGGGATAATGGGGATGTAGAGATTGAGGGTGGTGTTATTGTGTGGTTCAGTTCTAAGAGTGCTGCCGACATTGTTTCCTGCAACTGTATGTATTGCAATTTGTGTTAATTCATGATTAAGAACAGTAAGGTGTGTTGCAAGATAGAGCATCAATAGTGGGGAGTTTAATTTAGAATGGAGATCAATCAAGTACGGAGTTAAAAAGAAATTACCATGAAAGCTTGTTTTGATGTGCGGGAGATATTGGTTTCAGTTCCATCGGATAATAGTCTGCAGGTTAATTAGACTTGAGGGATTAATTAATTATATATTGTGTGATTAGACTAAAATAATTAAGAGGAAGCAGACAGGTAGGAGTAGGAGAACTCAATCATAAATAATTAGCCATGTGCAATAATATTTTAATCTTAACAAAAATCAACAAAAGAACATGTATATGATACAGGAGATAGATTCTCGTGAACATCTGGTTGTGAGGGACTGATTGATAGATGGTGGTACCACATTTGGAAGGAAAGCCAAACAAGTCAAGCGAGAAACAACTATACCTGACCAGATTATCGAATACCAGCTGTTCTGCTCGGTTAGTGATTACTGTCGGTATATAAAAAAACAGCGATGCCTTATATTTTGCCATTCATATCCAGAGTTCACCATTGTAACAAATATTAGATTCGTTGCAGGTTTAACTGGCGGTCTGGTGTATTCAAATAACCTGGTGCCTGCTGTGCCTGTTGGTCTTCTTAGTTTGCTTCTACTTGTCCAGGTAATGCTGAAGCAAAATAAGTTTTATTTTATGACAAGACTTGCTCTAGCTCCTCATGTTTTTCCAGTGTTATGTGCTTGTGCCTAATTCTTATTTTTCTTATATCAGACTACACGGGTTAGATTTTTCTTTGATGATGAGGCTCTAGTGAGTTCAGCACAAACTCCTGGCGTCTTTTCCTTTTTCTTCTCAACTGAGATAATTTGATAGTTATGCCTGCTGGGTAATTACTACTCACCTTGATCTGTTGTACTATATATATATAGTTACTAGTAAGATTAGTTGCTATCCATAAAAAAAAAAGATAAAGGATTTGCACCTGCCAGAATGCTTCAGTTTTGAATCTGATGCTTATTTGTTTTTTTACTGATAAAAAAAAAGATTAGTTGCTATCCATAAATGGACGCCCATATTATATATGTTATTTATGTCTCTTGTTCCACTTTTGTTTTTTACTGATAATAATACCAGTCTTGATTTTATGTTATGCCCTCTGAATGATTCTCTTGTATAAAGTGTATTCAGGTAGTCACCTTTTTCATATGTACGATGGATAATAATAGAGATTGTATGAGGCCTGCAGTAAGCCAGTATCTTCCCGTTATAAAGACACTCTACAGCTGCAGGTTTTGATTCTTTAAGATTCTCTTAATGTTCTAATGTTCTAAAATTATTACTATTCTCCCCTCTGTTTTACTTTTGTACGTGAAATAAAATTTGTACTAACTAGGCTATAGAAGGGCCGTGTAGTTTAGATGTTTCCTCAGCTGACTGCACTAGATGTGAAACTTTTGGTCCTAGATTATTGAAGCGGTTGCACAAATTGGGGCAAGTAGGCGCTTTATTGAGGCATTGGCTCCTGTGTTTCGAAGTCCTTTGGATGTTGATCGATTATATTTCTAATCTATATCTTCAAATCATGTACTGATGCAATGGAAGCCTTCAGCATAATACTAACATCTATTTCTCTGTTGTTGGTTGGGCAGAAAACAATGGAAGCCTTCAGCATAATTCTCACCATCACCCAGTTTTTCTACATTGCAATCATTCACGGCCCTGCGACGACTCGAGCCTATAGTTAATCACTCACAAGACTACAACATGAAGGGAAATCGAGATTATCCACTTCCAATAGTCATAATTCGACCCGTCCCCCCCTCCTCTTTTAAACGAGTAAAAGTTCGACTGCAGTCGAACAAAAATTGTATCCAGATTCCGAACTTCCTTTTCTACGTCTCGCACCTCATGGGGCGTTCCAGGTGTATCGGTCTTTTATCCCAATCGCTAAGGCAAACATTCCAAGTGAGTTTGTTTCTAGTATATTTCTTATTTTTTCTTCTGATTTGTCGTTCTTTTTACATCATTCTGTTTGCATGTAGGACCATGATCCTGAATGTTTTTATTCTGTAACCTGCTTAGTTTAAATAGTGTATTTTTTGAGATAAGAGAAGCATATGAGGTTTGGCAGATTTATTTGCAATACATATTGATTAATGTATTCTTATTGATTTTGTCTTGGTTGTTTTGAAATGTCTCTTTCTAACGTAGTGTATTTTTTTTAGACTTTGAGAGATTCAGATAAAAGAGATCAATATGATATGGTAAGAGTATGCCGATTTGAACTTACCTTTGGTTACTCTATGATTGTGGACTTCTGAAATTAGTCATATCCAGCATGTAGTGCGGCTTTTTTGTGCTGTACATTCTCTTGAGTATTTCATTTTTCTTTGTCAATAAAGGGGCTCAACAGAGGTTCAAAGGAGGATCTGGGCTCCAATTTTGATGCTGAAAAAGCTTTTAGACATGCCTATAAAGCTAAATTTTCGGACTCATTTCACAAAATATTCTTGGAGGTACTGGTTGTATGGATATTATGGACCTAGTATTTATCTGTCATTGTTATTGTGAATGCTTGAAGAAGAGCAATATTTGTCGTTAAGGGGCAGAAGATCATCTGCTTCTTCTGCATCAACAGCGCAATCCTTTGCTAGTTCCATGGCAGACACGAGTCTTTTGTTCATGATGCTTGTAATCTATTATGAACATTATGAAAGAATTTTTTTGTACCCTCTATGTGCTGGTCTTTGAAGATGAAAGTGAAAGCATTGCCTCGGATGTTCAGGTCTACTCTAGCTTTTGCATCTGCTTGCATTCGTTTATTTAAGTACATTTGACTCCCTCTTTTGTTCTGGCTTAATATTTGTTCCTAATGAAACGTAGGATCTTAGGTGGACCTATCACTTTCGTTTTCTGAAGCTGCAAAAGGATGCACAAAGGATCTGGCTTTTGACACGAACATAACGTGTGATTCCTGCTGTGAGTAGTAGCTGATAGCATCCTTCTCTTTTGATGCTCAAGGAAGTGCTTTCTTATTTTCTGTTCTCCCTCAATCCAGATGGGCGTGGTTATCCCCTTGATGCAAAGAGTAAAATCTGTGCTTCTTGCAGAGGCATTGGAAAGGTAGTTGTGGAAATGAATCGCGGTCTTCATATGTTTTTTTCGTTATCCTGGTTGCTTTGCTTAATCTTCTTTTGTGCAAAATTCAACAGGTAGTGATTCCACCTTTCTCGGAAACATGCATTGTCTGTAAAGGGATGGGAAGAATCGTTTATGTAAGTTGTGTTTGCACTTTTACCATTGTAATATATAGATTGTAATATAGATGCCTTCTCATAGAAAAGACCAACATATACTTTCTGGAGCTCTCTTCTTCAAATTAAAAAAAGATGATAGGAGTATATATACTGATTTTAGCTTGATCAGTTTTCTTTCTTGGTTTGTACTGATTTTAGTTTGATAAGTTTTCTTGGCGTGTACTGATTTTAGTTTGATCAGTTTTCTTGGTGTGTACTGATTTTAGTTTGATCAGTTTTCTTTCTTGGTGTGTACTGATTTTAGGAGTATATACACTGATTTTAGTTTTATTAGTTTTCTTTCTTGGTGTGTACTGATTTTAGTTTAATCAGTTTTCTTGGTATGTACTAATTTTAGTTTGATCAGTATTCTTACGTGGTGTGTACTGATTTTAGTTTGATCAGTTTTCTTTCTTGGTATGTACTGATTTTAGTATGTGAAGGAGGTCTATCTTCTTGAAGAAAGTACTTGACGCTTCATTTACCGCATCCTTAATCAATCCTTATCACATGTTTATAATGTTTCTGCATTTTTTGTGCATATATGATTGATTAGATGTTTTAAAAGCTCCGCTTCGCACTTTCTTCTAATTATATATAACCTTACTACTGTATGTATCTCCTGTATTCTCAAGATCATCACCTCCATGTACTTCTGTACTGTTATCAATACTAATTAAAGTCTTCGGTCATCCTCTTGAATAGTTCTGAATAGTTTCATTTTCACTCTCAGGTATGCAGAGGCCATCAAATTGTTGAAGCAGTTGCTGTTGTATTTTACTCTTGATGGAAGAATAGGATACTGGACGCACGCTGAGACTCATCTTTTAGAATTTTATGTTTTTAAACAGTTGAGGCGGTTGTTGCATTGTGCTTTTTTGAACAGTTTCTGTATGCTTCATTGATGTGTAGAAAATACAAAGCTACTGATGTGTAGAAACTAAATGAAATTATATTGTTTGTGGAAAATAATATATAATATTTTGACTCATTTTTTTAATTTTCATGTTTTGTTAATAGATTATAAAAGATTCAACAAAGTAATAACAGTATAAGATCAAACGGAATAAAAATTACCTAAGATTTTGTTTTTTTTTCAAATCTAAAAGATCAAATAGGGCAACTTATTTTGCACCAAATGTGATATTTGGAGCACTAATGGAAGGATACCAAATAGTGCAATATACTATTATGCTCCTTTTGTTGTATATTTATTAGTGCAACTTTTAAGGTTTGCCCCTTTTGTTTATGTATCAAGTGGTGCAACGTTCTAAATGCCCTATTTATAAACATCAAATGGTGCAAAAAATAGATTTTGCACTAATAGTTAACTACTAAGGGTTGTAGTAGAAGGAGACCAAACGGGGCAACATAATAATTCGCACTATTTGCTATTGATCAAATGGTGCAACAAAATAACTCGCACTATTTCCTATTGATCAAATGGTGCAACAAATAACTCGCACCCTTTGCTATTGATCAACCGGTGCGATACTGCAAACATGCACTAATAGACTAGAATCATTTAGTGCAATATTCAAGTGCACTATCAGGATTTCATCAATCGGTGCAAGCAATATGTGCACCAATAGAGCTTCTCAAATGGTGCAACCTAAAAATTTGCCCCAATATCTTGTTGGTGCGCATCTATGGGTGCAACCTTGGAGCAATATTAAAATTGCACCGAATATCTTGTTGGTGCAAAATATTGATCTATTGGGGCAACAAAAATTGCCCCAACTGCACTTATATGTTGTAGTGGTATTTCAGTCCAGGTTTATGTCCGTGTTTACTAACCGGGATCAATCCTTCATTGAAGCTACTTCCCTCTTTTTGACCACATCCGAGTTTACGTGCAGGTTTAAAACCCGGACCAATGTGGCACCAAACTTACTACCTACTTTTTTACTCTGGTCTAGGTATGTATCCGGGTTACAAACCCGGACCAGTCATCGAATGCTCCAGATTTGCCCACGTTAGTGTGGTCCGAGTTTATTAGCCAGACGCGAACCCGAACCACACACACAAAAATGCCCCAGACTCGGCAAAATGTAGGTTTTGAGAATTAAAATTCTCATTCACTCACGCGCACTCCAGACCCGTTTTTTTATCAAAGAGAGTCCTCACCTCATTCAAAGATCAACCACCTCCATTAATGGATATCTCTTTCATCTCTCTCTTCTTTTTTGTCCCAATGTTTGAGTAAACCCATTATGTGCCTTGGATGGGGGTTTGACCCCAAATCCCCAAAACATGCTTGTAATACCAAATTTGCTTAATATAATTGTTTTATCTCTTTAATTTTTTGAGTATGCTAGATTGATCACCTATGTGCATTTATGGTTTCTCTCAATTTCATAATTTTGTGAATTAGGGATTTGGCCAAGAGAGAGATAAACCCTAGATTTTGCCCTCTTTAATTAGTTGGTAAATTCTATGGTTATTGCTAAGGATTGGTGTTTAATGCTAATTGGTAATTTAATCCTAACCTAATGGAAGGGTTTATTGAACTTATTAAGGGCTAGCTTTATCTAGGATTTTAGTGAAGCTACTAATTTAATCTTAATAAACTAGATAAAATTAGGATTATAGCTAAGATTGGGGAGCATTTTGGCGATTCCACCTTTCTAGAGCACATTTTCATCCAACCAATCAACACATCATTTTAATTTAATTGTTCTTGGAATTTTCTTTGAATCACAATACCAAGCTTGCCTCTGGCTAAACCTCTTCTCCTTTAATTGCTTTTATTAATTACATACTAGAACTCGGGAGATTAGTCTCTCTACTTCCTAGCAAAACAACAGCTTTTATATACTATTACGACTGGGTACACTTGACAATATCTAGAACTTGCATAGTTTACAACTTTTACAACAATGAGATTAAGAATACATTACTAACATTGGATGAATTATTCGGTCAATTCAAACATGGCCCTTCAACCAATGCTATTGGATCTGTTGGGGGATCTTCAAAGGCTACTAATGGTGACTCACATTCCGAAGATGATGAGCTAAATTCTGATGACGATCTTTGTTGAAGGTATGAGTCTTATACTTTAAACTTAATTTAAACAACCCTATTTGTAGTAGTCCTGATGAACTGAAAATCGGTGAGATTGAATTAGTATTTGGTTGTGAATTTTGTTCATTACTGGTACTAATTTATGGTGTATTTTGCTCTGAATATTCTCTGGAGTTACTTATGCACAATTGCTTTGAAATCTGTAGTAGAGTGAGGAACATATTAAAGGTGTGTGAATGTTTTTGCTTGATTTTTGCTCATATTTTTGCCTTTGTATGTTGTTGTTGCTATGGTTGATTTTGACTGACACTTATGTTTAGTTTTGTGACCCCTTTCTGTTTATGACCTGAATTATGTGCATCTTTTGATCTAGTTTTTGTTGTTGTTTAAGTGTGTATATAGAAGTATATAGACCAAGTTCATGCTTCATTTTTTACCTTTAATTAAGTCACATTATGTGACTGGTTGAACTTGAGTCTTTTGGGGTTTTGGTACATTGCAAGTTGTTTGTTGTTGAACTGTGGGCTGATTATGAGCTCTACTTTCTTTTGTATATTTTTGCCTTTGTATGTTGCTATTGCTATGGTTGATTTTGACCGGCACTTGTGCTTAGTTTTGTGACCACTTTAAACTCTGTTTATAACATGAATTGTGTGCATCTTTTGATCTAGTTTTTAATGTTATTTAAGTGTGTATATAGCAGTACATGGACCAAGTTCATGCTTCAATGTTTACCTTTGATTAAGTCACATGATGTGACTGGTTGAACTTGATTCTTTTGGGGTTTCGGTACATTACAAGTCGTAATTTGTTGTTAAACTGTGGGCTGATTATGAGCTCGGCTTTCTTTTACAAATTTAGAAATTAATGTTTTCATGAGGCTAGTGAAGTTAATGTGACAGTTGAAGTTAATGATTTTTGATTTTGAAGTTGCTTCTTGTATAGTGTAGTTTTATCTTCTGTTAAACTAGTTGTGTTTTCTTTTGCATATTTGGAAGTAGCTGGATTCAAGGGACATGGAGCTCTCAACTGAAGAATATGTGTTTTCTTTGATGCAAATGTGAAAATGATTGGCATAGTCATCAGTAAACTTGAATACTGTAACCTTTTGGAAAGATATGGGTGTTGTAGTATTTGAATTCTTATGAGAAATGTCTTATAGTTTCTTTCTTGTGGAAACATTTGCTAGTTGTGAAGACTATTTTGGGAATGTTGTGACTATGGATAAAACTACTTTATGTAGCACTTTATAAAATGTCACAGGTGTTTCATCTATGAATGTAATAGTTGCTTATATATTCAGGTTATATGTGTTTTGTTTGTGAAAATTATTAGGTACCAACATTTTGTAGGTGATAACTTATGAGATGAAAGATTTCCTAGGTAATAAGATTATCTAAGACGGAAGTTTCATTGGTGATAATTAATTCTGAGGTGAAACATTTCGTAGGTAATAATGTCTGAAACTGAAAATTCCGTAGGTGATAACATTATCAGAAACAAAACATTTCGTAGGTGATAACCAGTTTCTAAGACAGAACTTTCCGTAGGTGATAACAATTTTCTGAGACGGAAATTTTTGTAGGAGATAAGCATTTTCTGAGACGGAATGTGTCGTTGGTGTATACATACCTATAGAATTTTTCGTTTGTAAAAGTTCATAATATCACTGACGGAATGTGTTTTCACAGACGGAATAGTACTACCGACCCGTTTATTATAGACGAAAATTTCCTACGAAATTTTCCATCTGTGAATGTCATTACATACAGAAGTTTATCTTTCACATATAGAATATTTTGTCTGTGATACTATTGTTTTCTTGTAGTAAAGCTTATCGTGTGATTAATAAATGAACTCATTGTTTGGAGAAAGTCCACATATCAGGTTTGATGAACTCAATAACATTGAGTCATCCACTGGCGTAGGGGTGAGCAAACGGGGCGGTTATTTTGGTTATTCGAAACAATTGTACTTTTCTCGGATTCGATCACCGAATATTTTTAACCGTTTTACAAAAGTTCGGTTATTTCGGTTAAAACGATTATCCGTAATAAAGTAAGGTTCGGTTAACGGATATTAAAATTAAAACTTAATAATCGAACATTTATAAAAATATTTTCATAAATTTTATTTTTTCCTTTATCCAATAATTTTATCTAATATTTTACTACTCACTCAATTAGGTTTAGGTTTTGATTATTTCGATTAATTCATAAAGTTTGATTTTTTCGGTTAATTTAGAAAGTTCGGTTATTTTGATTATTTTAGGAAGTTTAGTTTTTCAGTTATTTCAGGAACTTCAGTTATCGGGCGGTTAATGGTTATTAGTGTAACATAAAAAACGTTATCAGTTAAAACAGATATTAGTTTTAAATTCTGTTATAACCGAAATAATCAAACACTATACTTTATTTTAAACTTTACTTAACGGATATCCATTTTAACCGTTTGTACACCCCTACGCCGACGGACTAGATGTTGCCCCTGATGGCCTCTTATGTGATCCTTACACAGTCTCTGTCCCCATGTGAGAATCCAAGACGTATGGAACGATTTTCCATACTGTCCAAGACAGTTACTGGTCCTCAAAATGAGAAATATTTTAATTCTAAGCACTTTTGGTTGAGGTATATTCCTTACTCAACAACAGAGCTTTGAGCTCTAGCTCGTCGTGTCTCAACCTCAATGACTCCCCACCGCAAATTCTATTACAAAAACATTGATCTATGCATACAACAGCCACTTTTAGAAGTTTACTCGGTGAGCTCCAATAGTTATCAATGTCATTGCAAGGTTGGGTATAAAATTTGCAGAATCCATACATACATCAGCCACGACATATTGGAAAGTTGGTAAGGTCATGTTTGTCTAATCATAATGATGCCAAATTTGTAGTAGTATTTTTCTCCTGTATATTTGGGATTTGTTAGAGCTTGTAGTGCTGCCTTTTATCATATTCTTCGCAGTTTTTTTCACACAAGATACTGAAATGAGTAGCTTTTTGGCTTCCACTTCAATTTCAATATTTTAAGAAATCATGAAAAAAGTGGTAGACTACACAGTTATCTAATATTAATTATGACTCAAAATAATTAAAAACGTATTTACTTTATAATTACAACCTAAATCCAATTTTACCTAAACCTTAAATAACCTAAAAAATTTATTAACTTAAACGAGAACCCAAACTTTTTAATTAACTTCACGAATTTTTACCCAAACAAATATATGTCACAAACCGGAACAGATAAACTATTTGAAAGGTAGATAGGCCCAATAAAAAAATGTAAAGACTAACAAACAGATCACAAATTCAACCTCGAGTTGTCAAACCACTTGAATAATACTACTGCGCTATAAGCTACAATAATTGTTCCCGTTTCATTAAGTATATTTTTCTTTCTATATTTTAGTAGCCTAGATTGGTAGAGTAAATCTATTGTACTACTCCCTCCATCCTGAATTGACTTGTTCTAATCTATTTAGATATGTCGTTTGATTTAAATATTTAATATATAAAATAAAATAATAAAAATTTAAATTTTACATTAATTACTAATTATATATTACTAAATTTAATTTTATAAAATTATTTTATCTAACATATTTTAATTTTAAATAAAAAAAATCATAAATAAAAAAAGTCAACTCAAGACAGATGGAATAATAAGAACAACTAAAGATTCCATGACCAACACTTCAGAATCATTTTCGCTACTAATTGAAAGCCTCCATGAATCACAAAAATGGATAATTTTTAATTCAGTCACCAATAATATATATGAAAGTGATCATTAAAAAATATACTTAAAGACGTTTTAGGCATGAAGTAGGGAGTATATGCAATCGGATCGATCCGATTATTATACAACCGGTTTGTACGATTCTCGAACAATTTTTACAATTAATTTGAACAATTGAACAATTTTCATAATATTAATACATATACGATGCTTATGTAAGGTGCTCACCGAACACCCAGTCGTAGAATAGAATAGAATTTACCGAGTATATGGAATCAGAAAAGTCAAAACAAATCCCCTCTTCTAAAGATTCCTTTCATCCCACGTCTCATTGATAGCAGACTTCCTCTTCTACACGGAGGGAATCTTCGTTTTCATCACCATGATAGATACTTCATCCATCCAAAACAATCAGTCCTCTTCAGTGACCCATGCACATACCTCAAGGCCCCAAAAAGTCAGCATCGAACGAACGGTTCAACCACACAAGCTAGCAACTGGGACAAATTTATTAATTTTTTTAAAATAGTAGTACTGATCAGTTAGCGAAGATACCACTATAAATACTGATCAGATACTGGATCAGTACTCCGCAAATTAAGAAAGATTCCGATTCCCAGTTGAGCCACTCAATCCTCCCTGGCAAGTAGCACGAATCCCCAGAGGGACAGTGTCAGCAAGCATGGCAAGCTCGAATGGTATCTGTCCTCCACTGGGTTTTGCGGGCCAGTTCTACACCAGTGCGGGAGACGGTAGCTGTGTGAGGCAGACAAGTTACTTCGGCGGGAAACCTTCACTGAATCAGGGGGTTGGGTATGCTGTTATTTTGGGATTTGGCGCCTTGTTTGCCGTCGTCACTTCCTTCCTGGTAATATCATTCCCGGAATTCCCATTTTACTCTTGCAGATCCTTCATTGTTTTTAGTAATTCAAATTCTGAACCTAATTTATCCGGTAAGGTATCGCTGGAGAAACGGTACACCGGGTCGCGACACACGTCGGAGTGGTTCAACACTGCTGGGAGGAAAGTTAAGACTGGGCTTATTGCGAGTGTTATCGTCTCCCAGGCAAGAAGCTCTTACTCTGTTTCCTATATCTTGTTTTTCTCCTTCCGAATTCTTGGATTGAGTTATGAACCCTGCCAATATATATATGTAAATGGTTTATCAGTGGACTTGGGCTGCAACCATCTTACAAAGCTCGAATGTGGCTTGGAAGTATGGCATCAGTGGTCCATTCTGGTATGCCAGTGGCGCCACTATCCAGGCAAGTTATATGCTATAGTAAGCCTGTGTCTGATACCATGTGAAGTACTGCTAGCTGATCTTCAACTTTATGTAATTATATCAACTGTTAGGTTATTTTGTTCGGAATCATGGCGATTGAGATCAAAAGAAAAGCGCCACACGCACACACTGTTTGTGAAATTGTCAAAGCCAGGTTACTGTACTTTTCCCTCTTTGTTCTATCTAAATACTAGTAGTACATATATCTAGTATATCCATCTAAACAATTGAAAACTGTGAACAGATGGGGAACAGCTGCACACATTGTGTTCCTGGTGTTCTGTTTCATGACCAATATCATCGTCACAGCCATGCTTCTTCTTGGTGGGTCAGCGGTGGTCAACGCTCTCACCGGAGTGAACATCTATGCCGCCAGCTTCCTAATCCCTATAGGAGTCGTGGTCTACACCCTTCATGGAGGATTAAAGGCCACTTTCATAGCTAACTATCTGCACTCTGTTGTGGGTATGCACTGTACAGTGTATAACATTGTTATGTTATTAGAATTGTAGAAATCAAACACCAAAGAAAAAAGATTATTTTGGCTTAAGTTTCTGTTTCCTCAAAATGATGTCAACAGTGCATGTGGTGCTGGTGATCTTCATCTTCCTCGTCTACACATCAAGCAAACAGCTGGGTAGCCCGAGTGTGATCTACAACCACATAATGGAAGTCACAAGTCGTTCTAGAGTATGCAGTTCGCCATTATCCAACTCAGATCAAGCTTGTGGACCCGTTGATGGTAACTACAAAGGCTCATACCTTACCATGCTGAGTGAAGGCGGTTTCATCTTTGGGATCATCAACATTGTTGGCAATTTTGGTACAGTTTTCGTCGACAACGTAAGATTAATTCCTACTATTTTCTTACAATTTCCTGTTTTATCGGTTTCCCTATAGTCTTCTACAGATACAAACGATGGAGGGTCATTCATTCAGGATTGTTTTATTGTTTGGAAATAATGGATTAATTCAGGGGTACTGGGTGAGTGCAATTGCAGCTCGGCCATCATCAACCCACAAAGGTTACTTATTAGGTGGACTAGTTTGGTTTGCAGTTCCATTCGCATTAGCTACATCACTCGGTGTGGGAGCACTTGCGTTGGATTTGCCTATAAACGCAAGTGAAGCTGACCATGGACTAGTTCCACCAGCAACAGCCACTGCTCTGATGGGGAAATCTGGATCAATTCTCCTTCTCACCATGCTTTTCATGTAATCATCAAACAAACAAACAAAAAACAAATCCTCATCTTCTGCTTTTCCACCTCTCCATTTTGTTGATGTGTGATCATATATAAATTCAATTACAGGGCTGTGACATCTGCCGGGTCAGCTGAGCTAATAGCAGTCTCATCTCTCTGCACATACGACATCTACAGAACCTACATCAACCCAGGAGCCAACGGGAAACAGATCCTTCGAGTCTCCCGCATTATCGTCTTCGCATTCGGCTGTCTCATGGGGGTCCTTGCCGTCATACTGAACATGGTCGGTGTCTCTTTGGGGTGGATGTACCTAGCCATGGGTGTGATAATCGGGTCTGCCGTGATCCCCATTGCTTTCTTACTGCTATGGAGCAAGGCGAACGCGTCTGGTGCAATCCTTGGTGCGATAACAGGATGCGTCCTAGGAGTCACCACTTGGCTGTCGGTCACAAAAGTCGCTTACGGGAGGGTGAACCTTGACACGACCGGTCGAGACGGACCCATGTTGGCGGGGAACCTGGTGGCAATATTGACAGGTGGGGCGGTTCACGCAGTGTGGAGTTTCATGTGGCCGCAGAACTATGAGTGGGATACGACGAAGAAGATGATCACGATAGTGGAGAAGGACAAACATGAACTCCCACATGAGGAGTTTGATGAGGAGAAGCTGAGGAATGCTAAAAAATGGATTATGAAATGGGGTCTTGGTTTCACTGCTACTATTATCATCCTCTGGCCTGTTCTGAGTCTTCCAGCTGGGGTGTTTAGTAAAGGTTATTTTACATTCTGGGCGATAGTTGCCATGGCTTGGGGGACTGTAGGCTCAGCGGTGATCATCGTAATGCCGATATCCGAGAGCTGGACAACGATTAAGCAGATCATGGAGGGGATTTTCACGAATGATAGGCTGTATGAGAAGCTTGATGACATTAATGTCAAGCTCCAATCCATCATCCTTGCTGTGCCGGAAGCGGAGAAAATGTATCAACTCGAGAAGGAAAAGGCTCTTAAGAAAGATCTGGTGGTGGATGGAGACAAAGATGATTACCAACCTGTCTCGATTCAGTAAGAGGCTCGATTTTGTGATCTTTTTTCTCTTCTTTCAAGTGAAGTAAATGCGTTTGGTTCAGTATTTCTTTCGCTTACAAGTTGCACAAAGTTTATCATTTTGGAAATACTGTGTGTTGCTCGAAGTTTTGTCTGGAACAGCAGCTTTTGTAAACTCAGAAAGTATATAAAAGAAGCTTTTCGTGCGGGTGTTTCTTGTTTGTCAAGTTCAACACCACTGATTTAAACGGATGGCAAAATGGATGTTGCAGATCATTATTTATCTTCAAACTGAGTTGTGTAAGGTCTACCTCTTCAGTGCTACCTGTCCATTTCATACCAACATGAGTTGAAACTATGAAACAAGGCCATAACTGTCCCTGTTCTATTGATAAAAGGCGAAGGGCCTTTGATGAGTTACAAGCTATTTGTAGTAATGAGATGTGAAAGTGGCATAATAAAGTGATTAGTAATAAAAGACAAATCAAGGCATGCAGATAAATCCTGCTAATCCCCAAATGTGACCAAAGAATGAAAAGTTTAGTAGGTAGCTACATTTCTCCTAAATAGCCCAGCAAAAAAAGAGTTGGCTCACGCTACTAATGCAGCGGGAAGATTGTGCGACCTGTCTCATCAGAATTAACATCATGAATGTTCCATAAATTCCTTCTATGGAGAAAAGGAACATTCATTACCACAGCTCGTATATACATACAGTTTCAAGAGTTTTATGTCTGTCAAGTTCCATCTGTCTTGTCGATTTTGAACCATCGGCTCAAACCCTGATACATTTACTTGAATCGAACCTCGCTTTGTTTTTTTTTTTTATCAGGGAACCTCGCTCTGGCTGTCTCTAGCCGGTCCTGCTAACTCAAAGACTTGAGCTCATTTAAAGAGGTTTCATCTACGCATCATGTTATCTACTTTCAAGAATCATTTGTGGAATTATCGATTGGTCATGGTTTCTTTTTTGCTGGCAGAAATAGCGGAGGACGTCTTCTCCTTCATTGCTTCCTTTTCAAGCTTCTTCCTCTCAGTTTCAGCCTGTTGTTTGTTTTCCTCTCTTGATTTCTTGAACATCTTTACAAACACCGCCAATATTTGAGTTACTGTAAAAAAAAAAAAAAAAAATTAAAAGATGACGAAAACACATCATTCAGCAAGCCAAGGAGGATATATCGTATAGACAACGGAATACAGCTTACAGGCAACAAAATAAGAAGGTACCTTGCTCAAAAGGACACCGAGCTGGATCCTCACCGAAATACCTGGAAAGGGAATCTGCGTTTCTTCCCTGAAATAAGAAACATCGGAAGTGACTACAATAAAAAAAAGAGAATGTCATTGAAAGATCTAGAATTACGTGAGAGATTGCTTACCACTTCCGAGTATAAAGAGGTAAGGGATCTAACTTCCGCCTCAGCTGTATCAAGAAAGCTCTTTAAAACCTGAATTTACAGTGTTAACAACAACATTTTGAAAAGTAATCACCGATCTATGAAAAGATTAATACAGTCTAGTCAATAAGCATAAACAGAGTACCAGCAGCCTACCAGACAAACAATGCTGAAATTAAAGAGAAAAAAAAAAAAAACCGACTCCTCTGACTCTTGTTTTCACTTTTCAAAACCATTCCTCAACATCCTCCCCAAGTTTAGCTTTACCTTCCTGAACCCAGCTGAGATTGCTCCATCATTTTCTGATGCTGCGAGTTCCTGCTCTATTTTTTCAAGCCCTTTACTCACAGCTTGCATTTCTTCAGCTAAACCCTTCAATTGAATCTGATTCCCAAGGTCGCCAATTAGACCACAACTGGTAAAGATGATGAATCTCTCGTATAAATAGAAAGATGCCAGATACCATGCAAGCAAGAAAGCATACCTTTGAGGCCTTTTCCAAGTTAACTAGATCCTTGTCAAAATCCAAAAGATCGGGCAACTTCTCAGCAAGAAGCTAAACAAAATACCGCATTCTGTTAGTAACTAACCCGGATAGTATATCACACACCACACAAAACACACCATGTGTGCAAAGTACATAAACTCAAAGAAAGATCTCCTGTTAAGTACTACAAATCAAATTGGAACAGAAAAACTCTTAAACAGAAGATGGATTTTATACTTTACCTTACATAAATAGTGCATTAACGTCATTTTATTGTTTTTTGCACGTGTATCAGACAATTTAAGGAGACTGTCCAACTTAAATCCAACTGCGGCTCCTGTTTAATATAAAGATACCAACACACTCAGAACCCAGCGATAAGTTGCTAGAGATAGAAAATATGGGTTAGGAAAATGTACCTCTTGCAGTGCCTTGATTCAATGCATTTCCCAAAGTAAGGATTGTCTGCATTATCTGTCTCAGCTTTGCAGAATCCCTAACCTGCAACAAACTTTGACATCTGGTCGAAATCAACATACATAAAATACAGAATTTCAAAGGGCAATGAGCAGAATATACCTCTTGAGAAGCATCATTGATTATATTCAGGTTGCACCTCAAATCATGTATCTGACACGATATAAAAGTAGGAATCTTAGAAATAAAGAGCACGAAGCAATATAAGCAGGCATAATCATTTAGGAAAAGAAATAGTTTAATACATTTAGAAATAAAGTCTATTTGGATGTCAATTAGGACTTTTACCTGACTCGAAAATGAAATTTTAAAAGCAAAAACACGCAATTTGGCTTCCACTCGTGGTACCTTCATCAGCTCTAGAAAGAACTGAATATCCCGATGAGCTTTGTCAGAAAATATACAAGAAGGAACAAATATGTGAACAATAAAGAATGTAAATTATCAAGTAGAGGTACCTGTTCACACTTTCCCAGCATTTCTCTGTTGCCATTGTAATTCTGGAAGAAATAACGATGATGAGCAAAGAACATACTGATAAAATAAATTTATTCACATTGAGTATGGCAAGATACTAGATTACCATATTAGTAAAACACCACCATATAATATCATAAAGACACAACTAGTTTAGTTTCCACGTGAAGATCAAAATAAAAAGTATGGATACAATTAATGGCATTGAATAGAATGTAATGTACAGAACAATAATTGTGTAGGATTAAATATTGTCAGCCAAGAGAGTACAGGTACCTTTAACATCTCCATCTCTTCTTTTGTGGGACAGAACTTAATCAAATTCTCAATTTGATCAATGTCCAAAGCTGAAGAATCCAACGCAAGAACAGCATTCTACATATTTCATTATGAAAAGTTTAAACACTGTTAATGACGAGAGTTGAAAATATTCTATTCATTTTGCCAAAGCAGGAAAGGAAGAAGAAAAATAAATGTATTGTTGGTTCTCTAGTCCTAAAACCATCCAATTGCAATGTTAAACACAAAAATTAATAGCAAGAAAGCTTTACATGGGAACATTTGCAAGTCAAAAAACTTCAAAGTTCGCAGCTATAAAAACATCAATAGCTTGAAACTAAAAAAGAATTTTTACAGAAAAATGTAACATAATTCTGCAATGATAATTGCAATCTTGTATCAGCATTAAATTGTGCAGAGAATTCGTTAAACCTTCATAAACTAACAAGAAGCAAGCAAGGACATTTAGATTACTTTCTAAACATGCTTTTTTTTTTGTCATCAGCAACAACGTTATAGTTGATGAGATCACAAACAGGCAACTCGCAACCCAGCTTCCAGACACTTCATGCATTTAGAGATAGAATGCAGGAGCTCACCATCATTTCAGGAAGAGGTATCTTTATCTTGGTGAGCATTATCTCACAATTGTTGGCCCTTCGCAAGTCAATCTACAATGAAGGAAAAATATATCACCAAATACAAAGCAAATTGTTAGCATATACATGAGTACTTAATATACCATGCAACTATTTCATTAGACATTCTAACTTGATATCAATGACAACAAGTGATTCTCTTTGAGTGGAAAGATAAGTGGGACAGAAAAGATTTAACAGAGTTAGTATTCAGCCTATCTACATTGCCAATGATAAGTAAAATTCACATGAGACTAGTATCTCAAAAGTTAGCTTTTAAACCATATAAAAAAGATTCCACAACTTCTCAAGTCATGTCATGCTTCATGCAAGGTATTTGACATTATCAACAATAAGTTACTCACCAGCTGCACTTTTTCTTGTTTCTTTATGTTAGGTCCACGTCGTGCTCCTGGTTTACCACCACCACTCGTATCTGTATTTGCTGAGAATAGTGTTTCAAGTTCTGTTATGTCTATGTCAGGAGCCCTGCAGAAGAATTCAGATTCCAATAACAACATTTAATTAAGAAAATATCCTTGAATTTAAAGAAAGTAGTACTCATAAACAGTATTTAGACTCATAGAGCACATAAAAGAAGCATGCTTGTCTTCAAAAAGTACAAATATGCTTCAATAACTCTTAGAACAGTAACAACCATGCAAGACAAAAGAAAAGTGTTGATTATGTTGAGGACACTTTTAAAAATTCAAATGCATTGTAGTCAGCTCCTACCCAGACTGACTTTCCCCCTTCTGATTATCAGCCCACAAACTCCCCTGCATTGCTCGAGTAACTTTTGACCAGTGTAAAGGCTTCAGCGAGGATTTCTTAGGCCCTGTTGATGAAGCAACTCGCCCTCTTAAGCCTGAAACCTTTACCTTACTGACAGATGGAGGTTGTGGAGCTCCAGGAGTTTTTGGGGCAGGGGGAGGTGGCGCAACAGGAGATTCACCTTTAGTTGGTGGAGCTGGGGGTGGATTAGGTGGTTTTGGACCTGTAGGTGGGGGAGGGGGAGGGGGTATTGGACCTGCTCCTCCAGAATTTGATGGGGGAGGAGGGGGAGGGGGAGGGGGTGCAGATTTTCCCATGGTGTTACCTTTATTAGGTGGCAAAGGCGGCGGTGGTGGAGGGGTTGGGCCTACGGTACCCAGTTTTGATGGTGGTGGTGGGGGTGGAGGAGGAGGTGTACCTACATTTGAAGCCCTAGCGGCAGGAGGTGGGGGAAGGGGTGGTGGAGGCCGCGGTACAGCTAAATTCAAAGCTTTACCAGCAGGAGGTGGAGGAGGAGGAGGTGCGGGGGGAGGAGGCGAAGGTGTAGCCAAATTTGGAGCTCTACCAGCAGGATGCGGTGGAGGTGGTGGGGGGAGGAGGAGGCGAAGGTGTAGCTGAATCTGGAGCTCCGCCAGTAGGGAGTCTTGGAGGTGGTGGCGGTGGTGGGGCGGTGCTTTGTTAGTTTTACTAGACAGGGATCCTAGAGAAGGTGGTTGTGGCGGTGGGGGAGGAGGAGGTGGCAGAGGCTTTGAGCTGGAAGGAGTAGGAAGAGGAGGGGGAGGTGGGGGAGCAGGTGGTGGCATTACTTTACTAGAAGTGCCAGACGCTAGAGAAGAAATGTTTGAGTTTGTTTCACTAGTTGAAGGGGGCGGGGGTGGTGGTGGAAGTGGAGCCGCCCCAAGCAAAGTGGGTTGGGGGGTTTCTACAACAGTACCATTTGTACCACAAACAGTAATAGATACATCAGTAACTGAAGAATTTTGCTCATCTGGTGAAGGAGCTGGTTTACATGGACCTTCCACTTTCAAATTCAAACTCGAATGGTCTGGACTATAAGATGGGGATTGTTTTTCCAGGTCTTTCAAATTGTGAGACAGGGCATCATATATTCCATCTGATGTAGACTCTTGAGATGAGGGATCATCATGAAGACTGGGCCCATGAGAACCACTGCTTTCAGGCTCTAAATCACAACTGTCGGCAACACTGGATGCATTATATTCCTCTTCAGAATCGGCCGATGATGTATGTGGGCTCACTCTACTTTGCAATACAGAAAGTTGCTGGAGTAGCCAAAGAGCAGCATCATCACCATTGTCAGCCCATTCTACACCGCTGAAAATTTCCTGAACCCTGGAAAATGCTTCAATTGGCAATCCACCCCTCTCTTCTCCATCTAACACTGTTGCTGATTCTCTGAGGGGAGAGATGCTCTCAACTTCACCAAATAAAACCTTCATTTTGAGTGAATCGATAAGAAAGAAGACAAATGACAAATTAGAGAGCATGTCTCTCAATCTAAAACTAGAACAAAATTCATCAACACCAACCTCAGCTCGAAAACCTTTTGGGTATCGCTCCTTTGAATCCCAAAGAATATCCAAGTTTTCACTGTTCAACATCAATATGTTCGACCTGATGAATGCGGTGTTGAACATAATTCGGAACATCATAACCTCTCTATCAGGATCTAAGTCAAGATGAAGACACTCCAATACGACATCTCCTTGCACTAAACATTGAATATCAATTTTAATCACGTCGCAATCTGCCTGCCAGAGGAAAAAATTATTCACGCAACCAAATCTAGTCAAAAGAAGTCATAAACCAACACAATGTCAGACCACAAACCTGCCCATAATGTCGAAGACTTTTCTTCTTAGACATGGAAAATAGCATCTGAGTTGTCAATCCTCCTTTGCTGTGGAGATTTCTTCCAAAGATCCGAACAATGGGCCGGCAACCATTATGACTATCATAACAAGGAATCCCTCGAAGGATGAGACAATCCAGTGAGAGGGCTCGCTCAACAGGCGGCCACTCTGGAGATATGTTCCTTCTTGCCACATACTGCAGGTAACGCAGCTGTGATGGAAAAGGATTGAACGGTGATAGAAGCTTTAAAAATCCTTTGGGAGCCTCACGATGAACCAGCTCCAGGGTCCTCTTCTCACCACTATGCAACTTTCTGAAAATCAAGAAACTAGCCAAGAGAAAAGCTAGAAGAGGCCACCCACCCCTCTCACAATGAATCAAAATAATGTCATTTTGATTACGGCGAGAAAGCCACTTGTCTGAGACGCGAAGGAAGTGGTGTAATAGTGACAATGGTATCACTGGGCAACCTTCATATTGCCTAGGATAATCCAATACAGTTACATCATATTCACACAGTATCTTGGAAAACTGGCTCCTTTTCAGGCCTTCTCGAAAGTTAAAGGCAAGAAATGAAGAATTGGGAAACACTTCTCGTAACTCATTCATAATCTCGTGGAGGTATATATGGTATATACCATCTGGCAAAACTTCAGTTGAGAAGCAGGAGTCCAAAACTGGAGACAATATACACCACAGAATTAACCATTAGCATGACGACCCCTTCAAGAACCTCAGAATTATTCTACACAGGGTAAGCTATAGCACGGATCACACCAAAACTTGAAATTTACGAAACTGCGGCATACATTTCGGACATGCGAAACAATAGGATAAACTGATTTCCACGGCACTTAAAGAAATTCAACTAATTAAAACAAATGAGGGTCAAGAAGAAGCTTGTACGATCGGCGATAGAATAATCAGCTGCATGACATGAATTGGCAAAAGGGATCCCTTACCGTATACTCTATCTACAAATTCGACCAAACCGTCAGGTGGTCGTTTGTGGAAGAACCTGCTAAGAAGTGACATTCTCTATAGGCTACCAGAAACCCTCCGTAATTTAGTAGCTCAATAAGCTCTTCTCAAACTCATCCACCGATGCTTCTT